>BQNB010103801.1:0-23956 GCA_026074375.1 Tanacetum coccineum
AGTTGCAGCCATCTACAAAATAAATTTCAAATTTTTAGTATTTTCAACAATTAATCCTTTTAAAATTAACTACCCAAGTTTATAATATAAAACAATTAATTTTACGAAAGGCTAAGATCCTCATTGGGATTCCACCATCACATTAGTTGATCTGCTAGCAATGATAGATTCAATAGGTAGGTGAGGTTCACCAATTGCAAAACCTGTGCAATTCTTAAACCATATGGGACTCATGACATTTGTAACTGAAGAAACAATGTCAAGTTGGCATGTTTAGTCCCATCCTTGCCTCGAGCCAAGGTCTCGCCTGCTTAACTCGATTAAGTCATCTAATACGAGAACATGTGAGAATATATATGTTTCACGCATAGAGAATAATCACCTTGGGTTACAGTTTACCTACGTCTTACGCAGAGTAAAAAAGCAAATGCAAGTGTTCTCAACCAATTGGACGACATCTTAAATTTGATGGGTATTATTTTTGATAAATACATGATCAAAAAATGTGTACGAGGAAGCATGCATTCATCCTTCGTAGCACAAGTTAAAAACTATTTTTAACTTAAGTCTAATACTTGTTTTATATCTTTTATGTTTGTCAAGTTGTTCATTTTCACGACTAATATATAACCTAGGTGGGATAAATATTAGTTTGAACAATACATAAATTAAATAACAATCATAACATTTATTTAGTGTTATTTATATAAAAACAAGTGTTTAGTTTCAAATCATATTTAAACTTTAAACTAAATCAAAGATTTAGTTTCTAAAATTAGTTTGCGTTTTAGTTTTATAAAAACATTTGCAAGTTATATATATTCCAAACATATATAAAAACAAACAATCAAACACAACCACAAGTATGCAAAGCCTCAACCGATGAAATAACCTATGCTTGGTCTCGTGAGCCATCACGAGATCCAAGAAGTCAACTAAAGGGTTAACCACACAACCACAAGGAGGGCTCCCACTTGCTCCAAAAACCATCATGAGCAAGTGAAACCCTTAATGAATATGATGCCCAAAACTGCCATAAAATTTCAGCTGACTTCACAGGTCTGAAACTCCTAGAAGGATTCTTCCCCAATCTGAGCTCCAGTTGAAGAAGTTGTATCCCCATGAGTTTTTCACTTGCTTCCAAAAATTCAGCCTCTAACTCCTTATAGAAATCCAGGAAATCCATTTTTAGTGGAGGTTACTCCAGCAGCTCCGAATTTGACTTTATGCCTTTAACTTTTGCGCCATTCGAATCCAAAAATCGGTTACAATAATTTTATGATTAAATACATTTATACTATCATCTAACTACTGTAAAGTGCCCAAATAATGGCTACAACAAAAATTAAAACCATACAAAAAGAAGCCGAAACAATGGCAAAACCCAAAACTGAAATTAAATGCAATAACAAGCGAAACAAGTCACAAGTGGTCATGGTTTTCATCGGCTTTGCATACAAAACATAATAATACCATAATATCATGTATTAACAAGGTTTTGGCTAAATTGTTTAGCCAACAAATCGAAGAAATAAATTGACTAGAATTAAAACCCCGATTGGTACGTGTAACCAGTGGCTTAAGGATCACTTAGTACTGTATTAAAGACCTTATAATAACCATATTATTTTAGAAAATAATGCACAAGGGGCTGATTTAAAACCGATTCAAGAATCATTCCAAAACGCGTGATTTAGGCCCTTTTACAAGTACCCGATAACAAAACCAATTAAAGTGTGCATAACAAATGACTATGGGATGAAAATTACCAGATCATAAGAACCTATATGGGTCGAATTAATTTTAAAAAATAAGCCTTAGAGGCTGTAACACCCCCAAAAAAATGTCGCAGCGGAATGATGTGTCCAGGGGCGTCACTTCATAATACACAGCACAAGATACATGAGAACGACCTCTAGGTGTCGTTTGAAAAATAGCCTTGTTGATTTAATCAAAATCTGAATTTGATATAACATTTGTCCCATAATTGCATCACCATGAAAAACTTGAATGTATAGACTCCAATGCACTTCAAGTAAGCCAAGTATCTATATCACCTGAGAAAAACATGCTTAAAACGGTCAACATAAAGTTGGTGAGTTCATAGGTTAGTTTAAATATGAATGTAAGTTTCAAATGAATGTATTTGTCCACTGTGTCATCACAGTACCATGTAAAAATCCCAAAGATTTATAAAGAATGCACGACACATTTTATGTCACCAAAAGTACCAATCTTATCCCAAAGATTTATAAAGAATGCATGACCAATTTAATGTCACCAAAAGTACCAATCTTATCCCAAAGATTTATAAAGAATGCATGATCAATTTAATGTCACCAAAAGTACCAATCTTATCCCAAAGATTTATAAAGAATGCATGACCAATTTAATGTCACCAAAATGTTTCAAGTATGTATTGCCACTTTATTCAAGGCACAGTAAATATCCATGTGAGTATAAAACAATGATTACGATTACTCTAAGTTCATGAAACCGATGCACTAATATAACAGTAAGAGTTCATATGTAAGTATTGTGGGCCCTGTAGGCCCAACCAATCGTAATCCGACATGTTATAACGTTCGTTTGCCCAGTGATAGCTAGTCTCCCAAACAGGGATTGTCAATCCTGAATAGATCTATTTTATAGCGTTCGCGTAGACAACATGTTATAATGTTCGTTTGCCCAGTGATAGCTAATCACCCAAACGGGGATCACACCTAAATAGATCTATTTTATAACATTCGCGCTCACCCTCCAAGTGATTTACAGTTCATGAAGCTGTGACATAGACTTATATATACCAATCACAGGTGTCCCCTCCAAGAACACCCGGGCAGTAATTTAAAGAATATATACTCCTGTTACCGGTGTCCCCACCAAGAACACCCAGGAAGTAAAGTAAAAATACGTGCTCCCGTTACCGGTGTCCCCAACAAAGAAAGACTCGGGCAGTACCATTTTTTGTCATTAGTTCAATCCGCTTAAGTTAATCCATAATCCTTTCAAAAGTAAAGTACATATATTTGTGACCAAAATTTGTAACACACTCAAATCAGAGTACGCAGAGGAATGTTGAATATCCGAAGGCGTTACTTTATGGATCAATAGCACAAGATCTGAGAACGACTATTAAACGTGTCGTTTGAAAAAGATACATTGGATTAACAAAAATACTTGTTTGTTACATAAGCACATGGCTTCAAATTGTTCAACAATGTAAATAAAGATTTCGGTTTATAACAATTGTCCCCAAAATAGAATAAGACCCCAAATCTTAAGTGTTGACTCTTCAATTATTGACAACCAATGTATCATCGCACCTCGTGCCTTATTGACCTGAAAAACATGCTTAAAACGTCAACATAAACCGTATATATTACATATGAAAAATAAACCCTTATATAACTCATACCGTGAATTATATAACAAAGACAAGCAATCCAAAAATTAATGTGACGTATATAATGCTTTGCAAGCATTGCATAATAAGCGTGAGAAAATAATTGAAACAAAATATTTCGACATCAATTTAATTGATAAAAGTCCTTGCATAAAAGTAGACACACGTCTTAAAGTTATAGTTTAAACAAACGATGTTTGTAAAGCTTTTACAAAAGTTATGATTTTACCTTCTAGTCAGGAATTTATAAAATAATATTTTATAAATAAATCTTTCGTCTTATCGACGGATCGTGGCTAAAATCGTTATCTCATTTGTAAATATATAGTTTTCGTTCGTTGTCGGGTTATTATACAGTTATAATTTAATATATCTTTAAAATATAACTTGTATCTTTTACCCGGGTCTCAAAATAATAGTGGTTTTAGTAAAACATTAACTAAATAAAGATATTATGTATATAATTTCGGCAATACTCATACCGTTTATAAAACGATCCCAAGTCGAAAGACTTAGCTGCAAATCCACTTTTCCAAATCAATTTAATAGAGAGCATCCTAGAAATTTTAAGTGTATTTATATTTATTGTACGTTATTTATCAATTTATAAGTCCGTTACATGTCTATTATAATATATTCCGAAACAAAATAACTAGTCACAAATTTATTTAACCAATTATCCACATTTATCCGTTTTTAATAATTTATAAAAACCCTATTTTGTTAATTTATCTTATAAACCAAACGCACCCTTACTTTGAAACGGTTAAGCCAAACGCACCCTTTGTGCATTTCTGATAAACCAAACACCCCTTTATGCAAATCTGTCCAACCAAACGCACCCTTACTTTGTTATAGACCAAACCAAACGCCCCTTTTTGGGCTGTCATAAACCAAACAGCCCCCCCACCTCCCCTCTAACCATTTTACCACCAATTTATCCGATTTTAATATATATAAAATCTTAATGCCTTTTATTATTTGATTTATATTTACCAAACGCACCCTTGTGCGGATCCTGCCAACCAAACGCACCCTTGATGCTGTATCACAGCCAACCAAACACACTCGTATTGCTTTCCCGCTAAACCAAACAAACACACCCTTACTGTTAAACAGTCAACCCTTATTGCTTTCCCGCTAAACCAAACGCACCCTTGTCTGTTCTATGCTAAACCACACGCACCCTAATCCGTTTGACCTGAAACCAAACGCATCCCTGGTGCGTGTCCAAGTAACCAAACGCACCCTAATCTGGTTTTCTGCCCAACCCAAACCTCCCCTACGCAGCCCCTGTTGCTGCTACAACACCCAACGCACCCTAATGGTGGTGGCCGCCACCCACACGCACCCTACGGTGGTGGCTGCCACCTCACCGAACGCACCCTTGTGGTGTCGGACTCAAACCAACGCACCCTTTTGTGTAAGTAAACCAAACTCGCCCTGCTGTGGTGTTTTTACTTGGACTAAACGCACCCTCTTGGTGTTATGACAAACCACACGCACCCTGTACGCGGTGAACCCGCAAAGCAAACACACCTTTGTGGGTGTTTATAACCACCAAACACACCCGTTGCGGTGGCTGGTGGTTTATAAAACTTCACGCACCCTAATCTTGTGGCCGAACCAAGAACAAACGCACCCTCGTGGGTGTTTACCACCAACACCCGCACCCTTTTGGTGGTGCGTGGCTGTGATGGTGATGATGACGGTGGTGGTGGAGGGGTGGCCGGCGGTGGCCGGACAAATTGAGGGAGAGAGAGAAGTGAGGTTTGTGTGTGTGTTTTTATATATAAAATGAATTAAAAGATATAAAATTTATATATATATTAAAACTATAAAATAAAAGTGGCAAGTTTTAATAGTTTGGGGTAAATTTTGTAAATATTACCCCAGTGACCATAAGTGTAATTGTTGAGAAACTTTTATAAAATAGTGGTTCGGGACTCGTTTGAGCGACTTAACGGATGTTTCAAAATACGAAACTTGCGCCATTGTTTTCCTAATCATTTTTCTGATAAAAATGAGTATTTACTTGATAGTATTTCATAAATATTTTTATAACATTTATAAAAATATTCGTTATTTATTTGGTGACCCGGTTATGCCTTGTCCAAAAATAGAAATAAATTTTAACTCGAATATTTGCGTTATCAACAAACGCTTTTGAACAAAATGTTAAATGTCTTTATTTATTTAATATTTTTATTAAATAAATAGTGATAATTAAAAATAAATTTAATTATTTTTGTGTTGATACGCGTTGTATGTGGTCTTCAAAATTTTGCGAGACTGTTTTAGCCCTTTTCTGTTTGTTTCCAAATCTCGGGTAAAACTAAAAAGTTGTCTGAAATATCGTTTTACATAAAATTGCTTTAGAGTCCGAGTTGTGAAAATGTGGTTTAGCTGGTCGTTTTTTATACGTCAGCTTAGAAATAATCTATATCTTTTTCGTTTTCGAGCCAATAAGTTAAAAAATAACTTTCACTTATGAGATGTAATAATAAATATGATTTATTAGAAGAAAATATGTTCCGAAAATTTTACCGGTTACGCGGTAATTACTTTTATGTGACAATAAAAGGCCAAAAGTCAAAAGGTTAAATCGGACCTGAAAAGTCAAAGGGTAAAATAGTCATTTAAAATTTCGAAAATTCCCGGATGTTACAGAGGCTGTTTTAAAAATTATCCTTTTGATTCCATTTAAACCACGTGTTTTTAGCCATTTTTACGCATACAAGATGATCATATGACATCATATGATGGCTCGTGATACCACTATAGGTACTGAATTAAATGAATAACATATAAACAAACATTAAACGCAACGGAACAAGCACCTATCAACGGATCCATAGAGTCATATGATCAATCAAAGAAAAACAAGAAAAGTAATACCTTTGTAGCGTGATCGGTAGAATCAACCGGTGACCTTCACCCTAACACGAAACACCAAATGAAACCAAGTGATCAATGGAGATCACCTCTATGATGTATCCACACTACACTTCCTTGTATACCAATTGATGCTAGTCTTAACCCCGTAACTATGGAATTCACCTTGAATAAACTAGATACAAAGTGATAGAAAACAATAACACATAAAACCCTTATCAAGAGTGTATATGTGCCATGTGTATATATAGGAGAGGAGGAGAGAAATATTTGGTAAATTTGTAATCACATTAATTAGAAGATATCCCATATTAATTTACCAATCACATTAATAAGGAGATATCCCATATTAATTTACCAAAAGATTTGATCTCATCCCCTCTTTGACCTTCATATAGGCCGACCACTATGAGGGCTCAAATGGGCCTCCCATTTGATTTTTAAGTCCAATATAAAAAGTACTTTACTTAGTATTAGAAGCCCAATAGTGATCCCAAGTTACATGGATTATTTATGTACCGTAAATACAATAAACACGATATATAAAATGGTACCTCAGTGTATAAGTGTGTGACCCCATAGGCTCATATGTGTCTAGAAATATAATTAGTTATTATGACATGAGCATACTCCAACAGCTCCCACTTACGCACTTCATAATAATCAAGTAATTATACAATCAAAGGTTAGCGTCTAGCAACACGCCAATGCCCCAGAGACATATAAGGATAGTTTCTTAAATTAAACTGAAGAGGCGTCCCAATCCTTCAATAAAGAGATTATAAATCATCCTACTTAATAATTTCCTGATCAATACGCGTACTCACAGAAACTACAAAGGTTATGATAACATGACGATGCAAGTGCTTCAAAAGAATAAGGGACGAGTTTTTCCAAACTCGTCTCCGATAGACTGGAGTAAAAACTATCAGGGGAAAATCAACATAGAGATTCAAATAGTTAAAGATTTACTCGCGGGTTTAGAGTAAATAAGATAAAGGTCTCGATGAACCAGTCAACATAACAATCATCATATAAATCCTCCTATTACAAGTCACGCCCGTACAAGACTTGTAACACTTAGATTCACACATAATTCTATGTAAACAGAATTGTGACGGGTTTTGTTAACATAGCAATTATCATATCAATCCTCATATTACAAGTCCCGCCCATACAAGACTTGTAATACTTAGATTCATACATAATTCCATGTAAACAAAAATTATGACGGTCTCCGTGTAATACGATATTGTATAAAGTTATGAAGAAAAATAATATTCTTAGAGACCATTGTTTAACTTACAATGTCTGAGAACGAAATGAGACCATTGTGCAACTCACAATGTCTAAGAAGTAAAATGAGACCATTGTGTAACTTACAATGTCTGAGGTATAAATGAGACCATTGTGCAACTCACAATGTCTTAAGAAATGTTCTAGTATTTATATAATTAACTCTTATATAAATAAACGTACGATATACGCAAAGGAATGCAAGCATATATATATATATATATATATATATATATATATATATATATATATATATATATATATATATATGTGTGTGTGTGTGTGTGTGTGTGTGTGTGTGTGTGTGTGTGTGTGTGTGTGTGTGTGTGTCATGTAAGCACTTAAGGTAACAAGTAACCTAAGCAAGTAAGCAAGTAGTGTGTATGCACTTTGAAAATGTTTGCTGTGATGCAATATTTGCGAAAACGGCTATAGTCTAGGGTAAAATATGCAACCTAGTTCTCTATAGCCAGTGCTCTGATACCAATCTGTAACACCCCCAAAAAAATTATCGCAACGGAAGATGTTGTACTGGGCCGTCAACTATCATAATACACAGCACCAAGAATACAAGAGAACGACCTCTAGTGTCCGTTTGAAAAATAGCCTTGTTTATTTTAATCAAAATCTGAATTTGATAAAACATTTATCCCCATAATTGCATCACCATAGAAAAACTTGAAGTATAGACTCCATGCACTTCAATTAACAGCCAGAGTATCTATATCACTGGAATATAAAACATGCTTAAAACGGTCAAACATAAAGTTGGTGAAATTCAATAGGTAAGCTAAATATGAAAGTAAGTTTTAAATGAATGAATTTGACCACTGTATCATCACATTACCTATGTAAAATCCCAAAATATATAAAGAATGCACGACACATTTTATGTCACCAAAAGTACCTAATCTTATCCCAAAGATTTATAAAGAATGCATGACCAATTTAATGTCACCAAAAGTACCAATCTTATCCCAAAGATTTATAAAGTATGCCTGACTATTTCAATCCTTAAATAGTCACAAAATATATGAATATATGTTCAAATCCAAGATTTGTAATGTGTCCCCTCCAAGAACACCCGGGCATTTCTGAAAATAATATGTATAAGGTAGGACCGCAAGACTTTCCCCGTGATAACGCAACACATGCAGATATCACAAAAATGTAATTACTGTTGCTCTAAGCTCATGACACTGAAGCTCGACATAAATATATTGCAATATAAAATTGCCAGCATTGCCCGTATTGATGTTCTAACCCAGAACATCCCTCGTCCGACATGGTATACGTTCGTTGTCCGGCAAACCGGCACAGTGAGCATGACTCACCCGAACGGGGATGTCAATCCCAATAGATCTATTTATAACATTCGCGCTTACTGAGACCAATCCAATTGGTTATACCATAATTAACAGTTCATGATAATGGGCTCATTGGGTTATCGCTACTTAGGCACACACGTAATCAATATAAAATATCCACTTGCGTCCAATTTGTAAAACAAAGTATGTTTTCACCCCAAAACTTGTAAATCAATATAATTGTCTTACCCTCCGAGTAATAAACAGTTCATGCAACTTATGCTAATCCATAATCGCGAGATATGTAAATGAGTTTGTAACAAATCATGTAAATATGAGTTTGTAAACATTCATGTAAACACGTATGTAATCGACCATGTAATTGAGTTTGCAAACAATTTTGCAACAAGCATGTTCTCACCCCAAAAGTTATAAAGTGTATGAAAACAAGTAAAACAGGGGGCTATAAACTCACAAAATCCCTTAAAACAATCACATTGTTATAAGATAACCGAGTAAGTATAAGAATTTGTAGACAAGCATGTATCCCCCTCGTGGGTTATAAAACATTCAAAATATTGAAAAGCGAGGCTATGAACTCACATTGATTAAAGACCACGATCAATTAATCCAATTAAATCACAACTGAATCTGCAACGATCTCGGCCACGACCTATAATTATGTCGCTCTGTCGGAACCTTCAATATCACTTTCACTTCATTATTGAAACAAGAAAAATAGGATGAGAAGAAATGTGGAAGAAATTTTAGAGAGAAGAAAAAGATGGATGATTACTTGCAAAATTACAAATGAGACTTAACAAGAAATAATAATTTGCAAGTATTATATAAAATGTGTGAATAAATAATTAAACCCAATTATTTCGACAACAATTCAATTGGTAACAGACATTTGAATAAAACGACAAATGTCTTAATGTTATAAATATACAACCGATGTTTGTAACTCGGTTCATAACCATTATAAAATATAAATTAATATTTTATAAATTATGTTTCGTTTCTTTGACAAGTCGTATCTAAAACAGTCGTCTTAATGTAAAAATATAGTTTTCGTTCATTGGTCGGGTTATTGTATAATACAAGTTAATGTATCTTTTAAAATATAACTTGGTCCCCTTTATTCGTTTCTAAAATAAATATATTCTTTATTAATCCATTGTTAAACATAAACTTTATATAAATTTCGTCATACTTCCGTTGTACAATACTTTTCCCACGACTCACAAGCCCCCTCCCCCTCAACGCTTTCCGCATATACGTAAAACATAATGTCTTTTACTACTTTCAAATAAAACGTTTTGCAATATCCTCATGTTTAAAATATATTTCTATATATATATCTATATTTTATATATATCTAAACTAAACCAAAATAATAATTACCACATCTATTTAACCGATTTAACCACCATTATATATATCCGGTTTTAATATTTATTAAACCTTTATATCATTTGTATTTGTTAGATTATACAACCAAGCTCACCCTATGTTGATCGCCTAACCAAACCAAACGGACCCTTGTCCCAAACAGCCCTCGTGGCTGTTAAACCCACAACCAAACGCCTCTTGTGGGCTGTGTCGCAGCCAAACCCACCCTAATCGGGTGGCTGCCACCAAACCACACGCACCCTTGTTTTTATATAAACTAGCCGCACTATTTTTGGTGCCGAAATTAAACCAAACGCAGCCCCTTTTTGGTAATAAACACAACCGAACGCACCCCTGTCGGTTGAGACTCAAACCCGACGCCCCGGCTTCTTTGACAGTCGAACCAACAACCCAAATCAAACCAACCCGACACGAACACCCCCTCCCCCTGCTGTTAATAACCCAAACAAACACCCCTAATTGCTATAAACCCAACGCACCCTAGATCTTTGACAACAATAAACCAAATGCCCCTCCCCGGTGTGGTTTTTATAACTGGAACCAAACGCACCCCGGCTAGTGAAAAACTCTACCCACCCTTCTTCTTGTGCCAAACCCAACCGAACGCACCCTTGGTGTGCGTGACAGAAAAACCAACGCACCCTTTGTGCATTATTATAAACCAAACATCATCCTTTGTGGTGCAAGAAAACCAAACGAACACCCCGACTGGTGGAAATCAAACGCACCCCTTTTTGTTTATACTAGAACCAATGCAACCTAATCGGTTTATAAATAAAACCAAACGGACCCTTGTCGGGTCTGACCCGAACCCGACGCACCCTTTGTGGTGTACAACAGTGGTGGCGGGGATGGTGGTGCGAGGTCGATGGGGTAACGATGGTGGAGGTGGTGCTGGCGTAGTGATGGTGGTGGTGTTGGTGTGCGGCTGTGGTGGGGTGGAGTGGTGGTGGTGCGGCGCGTGGAGGAGAGTGAAATAGCGAGTTGGATAGATCGGCTCACGAGAATCATTTTTGGGGTTCACCGGAAAACTCCGCCGGAAATTTTTTCCGGCGGCGGCACAGTGGCGGTAGCCGGAGAAGATGGCGGCTGGCCGGCGGTGGGGCGGTGGCCGGTTAATTGGGGAAGAAGGGAGAGAGAATTATAAGTTTTGTGTGTGTATATTTTGAGATGTATATGAAATTTTGAAATAAAAATGTATTTATATTAAAACTTTAAATCAAAAGTGACAAGTCTCAAATAGTGTAGGGTTTATTATGTAACTTTTTCATATACTTTTTGATAAAAGCGGTTCGGGACTCATTTGAGCGACTTAACGGATGATTCAACTCTTGAAACTTGCGCCATTGTTTTCCGAATCATTTTTCTGATAAAAATGAGTATTTACTATGATAATGGTTTCATAAATGTATTTTATAATATTGTAAATAAAATAACTGATATTCATTTGTGAACCGGATTCGCCTTGTCCGAAAAAAAAATTGGATTTTCACTCGAGAATTTGCGTTATCCGCAAACGCTTTTAATTAAAATGATGACTAATTTATTTAATATTTTTATTAAATAAATACTGATAATTAATAACAAATTTAATTGTTTTTGTGTGTCCGCGTTGTATATATGTTCGAAAAAGTTTGCGGTGCTGTTTTATCCCTTTCGGCGTCGTTTCCCAGGTCCTCTGGCAAACTGAAAAGTTGACAGGGAATGTCGATTCACATTCAAATTGCTATAGAGTCTCGAGTCGGTGCAGATACGTTATATAGAGGATCGTTTCTTATAAGTCAAGCCAGACCTAAAAGTCAAAGGGTATAATAATTATCTAAAAATCCGAAAATTCTCAGATGTTACAATCATAATGCAATGGACATGGTAACTTTGACTTTAAAACATAATACCATATATTTATTAGCAAGTCTTTCTACCATTACACTTCTTTAAAACAAGAAGTTATAACAATTTATGATCCAATAGTTGAATGTGTTATACAACTATATTCATTTGATATCAAAATAATGCATTCACGAGTAATATGAATATACAACCATGGTTTTCTTGATCAACAATATCAACTCACATCAATTTATCCTTATTGTAAGGACTTCAATTGTATTTAAAACCATAATTCATGGTTTCCTTCAAGTAACTAAATACTTTATTATATAAATAGTACATGTTATCAACATCATGTAAAATAAGTAAATGACATTTCCTTTGCCAATTCATTGCCATGATCCATCGATATTAAATCAACTTGACAAAAGGAATTGAACAAATTTTTGTTGCTATTCTAGAGTCACACAAGGATTAATTACGTTTAATAATAAAACAAAATTCCTTTGTCAATATGAATTTATTAAACATTTGGACGGTTCATATATAACCCAAAACTAATTGTGCGAGAACACACATAAGCATTCTCTCATAATAATAAACATTATCATCATGTGCTTAAACCAGCATTCCAAATATGTGACCAACAAATCCATTGGTAATGTGATGTTACCCAACAATGTGAGTGATACACAAAACCGACAAGTTGGTCACAACCATACTTTTCTGGAATTGTTTATTTATGGTCAACAAACTGTTATACACAACTTTCTGTAAAAATTATCAACGAACTTGCAGTTTCTCCGCCAGAGAACAACAAACATAATCCCAAATTCAATAACATCGGCAATGCCCGATAAAAATTTTGCAACTTCATCATGCTAAATAAACACATAGAGTATTGGACCATTTTATAGCCCACTATAATGTCGTAATATAATTGGATGATCATCAAAGTTTCATGCAAGATTGGATATATCTAAGTTTGTATATTTTTCATCAAGACATATTTTCCAAGTATAACACATCATAGTCTTTTAATATGATAAATTATTGTGGTTCAATCTATCATTCTTATAGAAAAGAACACAGTCATAAAATTAAACACACAATAATTGCCATTTTTTAGTTATCTGTCATATATGCATCATGTCCAGTAGATACGTTCAATATATAAATTGATTTTTGCCTGATGACTTCCTTCTTAGATTTAACATCAACCAATAACCATGTCCACAAGTTTGCAAAAAATCCATACCCAAATAAACTACTTTTGCCTTTTTAATTCTGTCGCATACAATTGTTTAATTTGATCAAATTGTCATGCATTATTCCGAATGGATTTTTCAAAGCACGTAACAACAAACTAACTTTTTAAATTCATTATACTTGATACACTATCATCTTAATCAATTAAAAGAAGCGTACCGTACTCCGATGTTTAATGAAATTCAACCGTACCGCATATCCAGAATATGCATGCAGTTGTACAATATCATCCTTGTAAGTATGAACCGGGCATGCTATTAATCCCACCATTCGAAACGATTTCGAGTATACTTTAAACAAAGTGGTCCTTCTTTTTAGATTCCAAGATACCCTTCTAACATTTCATATGCTCCAAATTCTTATGTCTTCCATCAGTATCATTCTTGAGTTTGAATACAGTGTCATTTAACATAACCCACGAATCATGAATTAATACTGTAGAAAATATTGTAACATACTGATGGTATTTAGGGTCCTCGAAATCATAAGATTGCCAGATAATTTCATGAATCGTGTAAAAGTCACATTCCTATACAATATTTTCGACCCTATTTGGTGCCCTTGGTTACACGAAATTATATAGGGGAAAGACAAGAATGATCACACTCAAGTTCTAGTCAAAGAAAAAAAAAGTGAAGCAAAACATGAATAATTAGTTGTAATTTTTGTGATAAGAATATGTTCATATATTATAAGTACCAAAAAAGTTTACAACTAGAATAAACTTTAAATGGTGGTTGTAGACTTTTAGGGAATATGTGTGTCTCTAGGTGAAAAGACACACCCTTTGGTGAAAAATCAAACACAAACTTTAACAAACGTTCAAGCAACAGTTATTGCGTACACAACCTAAAACTGTCGTGCTACCACTATCTTTAAAGACAATGTGTATAAGGACAATTTAATGACACACAATTCTGTCACTATGTACACGAATTCTGTCACTAAGAACATCCTTGACTTCCATTAACAATCTTTTTCTATTTCGTACCCGAAATCAATTAATATATTTATAACAAGCATTTGCACACCCACACCTCCGAACTCTTATTATAACGTAACTTGAAAATCCATTTGGTCCGGGAAAATCACCAATTACACAAAAAATGATAGATGACACTAAAACACCAACAATCCTACCATGAATGGTGTAATCTTGATTTCCCAAATGAATCAGAAACCAACCAAACTCTGCATAAATGAAATGTCTTGCGATTGATTTCATCTAAAAACAACAGCGTCCAAAATATTTGAGAATCGGGGTGTCGTAACGATTGAAACTGTCAACCCATTTGAATACCTGAAGATGGTCACACAAGTTTCCAATGTTTATACTTGACGCTTTACATCCATGCGTCTTATCCCTTCATAGAGACTATAAGAAAAGCCACTACCAAGCTTCTAGAAGCGACAAAACCTTCATACTCATAATAGGTAGATTTCTTTAATCATTCCCTGCGTTGCACTTTTCAAAAGAACTATTAAGAAGAATAAACTTCCAACCTCTTTTATCATGCGGCAGACCGAACACAAACCTTTGGATAATATAACATGTGTTTTTCATCTCTAAGTGTGACTTTCCCATGTGAATTCAGCTCTAACGTTGTTAGGGAAATGGGTGACTCACCATTAGAGAAATTAAATGTGACTTTTATTTCATACCCCTTTTTTCTGACTTTTGCACTAATCTCATGCGAACCACTTTGTCAAGTGATAAGCTATTGATAGTTTAGACTATCATAATGCAATGAACATGGTAACTTTGACTTTAAAACATAATACCATATATTTATTAGCAAGTCCTTCAACCATTACACTTCTTTAAAACAAGAAGCTATAACAATTTATGATCCAATAGTTGAATGTGTTATACAACTATAATCATTTGATATCAAAATAATGCATTCAGGCGTAATATGAATATACAACCATGGTTTTCTGATCAACAAATATCAACGACACTCAATTTATCCTTATATGTAAGGACCTTCAATGTATTTAAAACAAATTCATGGTTTCCTTCAAGTAATTAAACACTTTATTATATAAACAGTACATGTTATCAACATCATGTAAAATAAGTAAATGACATTTCCTTTGCCAATTCATTGCCATGATCCATCGATATTAAATCAACTTGACAAAAGGAATTGAACAAATTTTCTTTGCTATTCTAGAGTCACACAAGGATTAATTACGTTTAATAATAAAACATAATTCCTTTGTATTTGAATTATGAAACATTTGGACAGTTTCATATAGAACCCAAACACTAATTTGTCGAACACACAATAAGCATTCTTCTCATAATAATTAAACATTATCATCAAGGTGCTTAAACAAGCATTCCAAATAGTGACCAACAAATCTATTTGGTAATGTATGTTACCAACAATGTGAGTGATTCACAAAACCGTACAATTGGTCACAACCCATACTTTCTGGAAATTGTTTTTATGGTCAACAAACCTGGTTAAACTACAACTTTCCGTTCAATAATCATCGAACTTGCAGGTTTCTCCGCCCAAGGAACAACAATACATAATCCACAATTCAATATCATGCAATCCCATAAAATTTGCAACATTCATCATGCATAAATAAACACATAAGTTTGACTCTTTTATAGCCCCTTATATTGCGCGTAATATTAATTGATTATACATCAAGTTTCATCAAGCATTTGTAGACACATAATTTGATTTTTTCATCAAGACATATGTTTTCCTAGATTACACACATATCTTTAATATGATATTTATGTGGTTTCTAATCTATCAATTACCTATAAAAAGAACACAGTCCATAAAAATTAAAACACACAATTTTGCATGTTAAACTCAGTCATATAAGCATCATTCCGAGTAGATTCGTTCAATATAAAAATTTGATTTTTGCCTGATGACTTCCTTGTTAGATTTAACATCAACCAGTAACCATATCAATAAGATTTTGCAAAAAACCATACCCAATAAAATACTTATTTGCCTTTTCAATTATGCCGCATACAATTGTTTAATTTGATCAAATTGTCATGCATTATTCTGAATGGATTTTTCAAAGCACGTAACAACAAACTAACTTTTTAAATTCATTATACTTGACACACTATCATCTTAATCAATTAAAAGAAGCGTACCGTACTCCGATGTATAGATTAAAATCTACCGTACGCATTATCCAGAATATGCATTGCATTGTAACAGTATCTATCCTTTGTAAAGGATTAACGGCTGATATGTTAATCCCACCATTCGAAACGATTTCGAGTATACTTTAAACAAAGTGGTCCTTCTTTTCAGATTCCAAGATACCCTTCTAACATGTCATATGTTCCAAATTCTTATGTCTTCCATCAGTATCATTCTTGAGTTTGAATACCGTGTCTTTAACAAACACACGATCATGATTATCACTGTAGAAAATATTGTATCAAACTGTTGTATTAAGGGTCTCGAGAATCTAGATTTCCAGATAAACTCTGAATCGTGTAAAAGTTCACTTTCCTGATACAATATTTTAACCCTATTTGGTGCCTTGGGTTACACGAAATTTGTATAGGGATAAGACAAGAATGAACCACTCAAATTCTAGGCAAAAGAAAGAGAGCAAAACATTGAATAATTTGTTGTATTTTTTGTTGATATGAATATGTTCATATATTATAAGACCAAAATATGTTTACATCTATATAAACTAAATGGTGGTTGTAGTCTTGTAGGGAATATGTGTGTCTCTTGGTGAAAAGACACACCTTTTGGTGAAAAATCAACACATATTTTAAATGTTCCAGCAACAGTTTTGTAACAACCTAAAACTGTCGCTATCCGCTATCGTTAAAGACATGTGTATATGGACAATTTAATGACACACGAATTCTGTCACTATGGCACACGAATTCTGTCACTAAACTTCCCTTGACTTACATTAACAATCTTTTCCATTTTTCGTACCCGAAATCAAGTTAATTAGTTTATACAAGCGTGCACTCCACACCTCCGAACTCGTATTATAACGTAACTTGAAATCCATTTGGTCTCGGGTAAATCACCATTACACAAAAATGATTAATGACACTAAAATCACCAACAATCCTCCACCATTTTAGTGCAATTCTTGATTTCCCAAATAATCAAAACAAACCAAACTCATGCATAAATGAAATGCTTGTGAAATGAATTTCAGTCTTAGTATAACTAACACGTTCCCAAAAATATCGAGAATCGGGGTGTCGAAACGATTGAACCCGTCAACCCATGTTTGATAAACGTGAAGATAGATACCCACAAGTTTTCATGTTTATACTTGACGCTTTACAAACCATGCGTCCTTATCCATTCATGAGTATATAGGAAGTAGCCAAAGTCCAAGCTTCTTGAAGCGGCAAAACTTCATACTCATATAGGTAGTTTCTTTTAATCATGCCCTGCGTTGCACTTTTTCAAAAGAACTATTAAGAAGATAAACTTCAACCTCTTTATCTTGCAGGTCCGAACACTATCCTTGGGATAATATAACACGTGTTCCAATCTCTAAGTGTGAGCTTTCCGCATTGAATTCAGCTTCTAACGTTGTATTAGAAGGGAATTGGGTGTCTCACCATTAGAGAATTTAAATGGACTTTTATTTCATCCCTATTTCCGACTTTGTTTACTAAGTCTCATGCGAACCACTTTGTCAAGTGATAAGCTATAAAAGTTTATAACTATCAAATGCAATGAAACATGGTGTAACTTTGACTTTAAAACATAATACCATATATTTATTAGCAAGTCCTTCAACCATTACACTTCTTTAAAACAAGAAGCTATAACAATTTATGATCCAATAGTTGAATGTGTTATACAACTATAATCATTTGATATCAAAATAATGCATTCATGCGTAATATGTATATACAACCATGGTTTTCTTGATCAACAAATTCAACTCACATCAATTTATCCTTATTGTAAGGACTTCAATTTGTATTTAAAAACATAATTCATGGTTTCCTTCAAGTAATTAAACACTTTATTATATATAAACAGTACATGTTATCAACATCATGTAAAATAAGTAAATGACATTTCCTTTGCCAATTCATTGCCATGATCCATCGATATTAAATCAACTTGACAAAAGGAATTGAACAAATTTTCGTTGCTATTCTAGAGTCACACAAGGATTAATTACGTTTAATAATAAAACATAATTCCTTTGTCTTTGAATTATGAAACATTTGGACAGTTTCATATAGAACCCAAACACTAATTTGTCGAACACACAATAAGCATTCTTCTCATAATAATTAAACATTATCATCAAGGTGCTTAAACAAGCATTCCAAATAGTGACCGAACCAATCTTATTATGGTAATTGTAGTGTTTACCTACAATGTGAGTGATTCACAAAACCGTACAATTGGTCACAACCATACTTTTCTGGAAATTGTTTTTATGGGTCAACAAACTGTTAAACTACAACTTTCCGTAAAATTATCATCGAACTTGCAGTTTCTCCGCGCAAGAACAACATACATAATCCACAAATTCAATATCATGGCAATCCCATAAAATTTGCAACTTTCATCATGCAAAATAAACACATAAGTTTGACCTTTTATAGCCCTTATATTGCGTAATTTTAATTGGATGATCATCAAAGTTTCATGCAAGCATTTGGATACATAATTTGATTTTTTCATCAAGACATATGTTTCCTAGATTAACACATCATATCTTTAATATGATATTTATGTGGTTCTAATCTATCAATTCTTATAAAAAGAACACAGTCATAAAAATTAAACACACAATTTTGCCATGTTAATCATGTCATATATGCATCATGTCCAGTAGATACGTTCAATATATAAATTGATTTTTGCCTGATGACTTCCTTGTTAGATTTAACATCAACCAATAACCATATCCATAAGTTTGCAAAAAATCCATACCCAAATAAATTACTTTTGCCTTTTCAATTCTGCCGCATACAATTGTTTAATTTGATCAAATTGTCATGCATTATTCTGAATGGATTTTTCAAAGCACGTAACAACAAACTAACTTTTTAAATTCATTATACTTGACACACTATCATCTTAATCAATTAAAAGAAGCGTACCGTACTCCGATGTTTAATGAAATTCTACCGTACCGCATATCCAGAATATGCATGCAGTTGTACAGTATCATCCTTGTAAGGATGAACCGGGCATGATATTAATCCCACCATTCGAAACGTTTTCGAGTATACTTTAAACAAAGTGGTCCTTCTTTTCAGATTCTAAGATACCCTTCTAACATGTCATATGTTCCAAATTCTTATGTCTTCCATCAGTATCATTCTTGAGTTTGAATACCGTGTCTTTAACAAACACACGATCATGATTATCACTGTAGAAAATATTGTATCAGACTGTTGGTATTTAGGGTCTCGATAATCATAGATTTCCGGATAAATTCTTGAATCGTGTAAAAGTTCACTTTCCTGATACAATATTTCAACCCTATTTGGTGCCTTGGGTTACACGAAATTTGTATAGGGATAAGACAAGAATGAACCACTCAAATTCTAGGCAAAAGAAAGAGAGCAAAACATTGAATAATTTGTTGTATTTTTTGTTGATATGAATATGTTCATATATTATAAGACCAAAATATGTTTACATCTATATAAACTAAATGGTGGTTGTAGTCTTGTAGGGAATATGTGTGTCTCTTGGTGAAAAGACACACCTTTTGGTGAAAAATCAACACATATTTTAAATGTTCCAGCAACAGTTTTGTAACAACCTAAAACTGTCGCTATCCGCTATCATTAAAGACATGTGTATATGGACAATTTAATGACACACGAATCTGTCACTTGGCACACGAATACTTGTCACAAAATATTCCCTTGACTTACATTAACAATCTTACTCCTTTATTCGTACCCGAAATCAAAGTTAATTAGTTATACCAACGTGCACTCCACACCCCATATCTCGTATTATTAACGTATCTTAAAATCCAATTGGTCTCGGGTAAAACACCATTGACGACAAAAATGATTACTAGATCAGCAAAAATGTATCTTAATTACACTAAAATCACCAACAATCCTACCACCAATATTAGTGCAATTCTGATTCCCAAATAATCAAACAAACTAAACTCATGCATAAATGTGAAAATTCCTATTGTCGATTGCATTTTCAACTTAGTACATATAGGGAACCACACGTTCCACAATATTCGGGTGAATCGGGGTGTCGTACCGATTGAAGCCCGTCAACCCATTTGAATACGTGAAAGATAGTATATCACACAAGTTCCAATGTTTAATACTTGACGCTTTACAAGGCATGCGTCTTAACCATGCATGAGCATACAAGTAGCCAATCCAAGCTCTTGAAAGCGAAACTTCAATCCTCATATAGGTATTTTTCTTATAATCATGCCCTGCGATGCACTTTTTCAAGGAACTATTAATAAGTATAAACTTCAACCTCTATTGTTCTTGGCAGTTTTTGTTTTTTTATTAATGGTCTGAACACTACCTTGGGATAATATAACACGGGTTTCCAATTCTAAGTTGTGAGCTTTCCGTCACTGAATTCACTCTAATGTGTATTAGAAGAGAATGGAGTGGTCGCAACCATTAGAGAATTTAAATGGACTTTTATTTCATCCCTATTTCCGACTTTGTGCACTAAGTCTCATGCGAACCACTTTGTCAAGTGATAAGCTATTGATAGTTTAGACTATCATAATGCAATGAACATGGTAACTTTGACTTTAAAACATAATACCATATATTTATTAGCAAGTCCTTCAACCATTACACTTCTTTAAAACAAGAAGATATAATAATTTATGATCCAATAGTTGAATGTGTTATACAACTATAATCATTTGATATCAAAATAATGCATTCAGGCGTAATATGAATATACAACCATGGTTTTCTTGATCAACAAATTCAACTCACATCAATTTATCCTTATTGTAAGGACTTCAATTGTATTTAAAACCATAATTCATGGTTTCCTTCAAGTAATTAAACACTTTATTATATAAACAGTACATGTTATCAACATCATGGTAAAATAAGTAAATGACATTTCCTTTGCCAATTCATTGCCATGATCCATCGATATTAAATCAACTTAGCAAAAGGAATTGAACAAATTTTCATTGCTATTCTAGAGTCACACAAGGAATTAATACGTTTAATAATAAAACATATTCCTTTGTCTTTGAATTATGAAACATTTGGACAGTTTCATATAGAACCCAAACACTAATTTGTCGAACACACAATAAGTATTCTTCTCATAATAATTAAACATTATCATCAAGGTGCTTAAACAAGCATTCCAAATAGTGACCAACAAATCCATTTGGTAATGTATGTTACCAACAATGTGAGTGATTCACAAAACCGTACAATTGGTCACAACCATACTTTTCTGGAAATTGTTTTTATGGGTCAACAAACTGTTAAACTACAACTTTCCGTAAAATTATCATCGAACTTGCAGTTTCTCCGCCCAAGAACAACATACATAATCCACAAATTCAATATCATGGCAATCCCATAAAATTTGCAACTTTCATCAATCGCTAATAAACACATAAGTTTGTCCTTTTATAGCCCTTATATTGCGTAATATTAATTGGATGATCATCAAAGTTTCATGCAAGCATTTGGATACATAATTTGATTTTTTCATCAAGACATATGTTTCCTAGATTAACACATCATATCTTTAATATGATATTTATGTGGTTCTAATCTATCAATTCTTATAAAAAGAACACAGTCATAAAAATTAAACACACAATTTTGCCATGTTAATCATGTCATATATGCATCATGTCCAGTAGATACGTTCAATATATAAATTGATTTTTGCCTGATGACTTCCTTGTTAGATTTAACATCAACCAATAACCATATCCACAAGTTTGCAAAAAATCCATACCCAAATAAATTACTTTTGCCTTTTCAATTCTGCCGCATACAATTGTTTAATTTGATCAAATTGTCATGCATTATTCCGAATGGATTTTTCAAAGCACGTAACAACAAACTAACTTTTTAAATTCATTATACCTGACACACTATCATCTTAATCAATTAAAAGAAGCGTACCGTACTCCGATGTTTAATGAAATTCTACCGTACCGCATATCCAGAATATGCATGCAGTTGTACAGTATCATCTTGATAAGATGAAACCTGGTCATGCTATTAATCCCACAATCTAAAACATTTCGAGAGTAAGACTATAAACAAAGTGGTCCTTCTTTTCATATTCCAAGAACCCCTTCAAGACATGTCATATGTTCCAAATTCTTATGTCTTCCATCAGTATCATTCTTGAGTTTGAATACCGTGTCTTTAACAAACACACGATCATGATTATCACTGTAGAAAATATTGTATCAGACTTTTGGTATTTAGGGTCTCGATAATCATAGATTGCCGGATAAATTCTTGAATCGTGTAAAAGTCCACTTTCCTGATACAATATTTCGACCCTATTTGGTGCCTTGGGTTACACGAAATTTGTATAGGGATAAGACAAGAATGAACCACTCAAATTCTAGGCATAAGAAAGAGAGCAAAACATTGAATAATTTGTTGTATTTTATTGTTATATAAATAAGTTCAGATATTAATAAGACCAAAAATGTTTACCAACTATATCAACTAAACCCGTTTGGTTTCAAGGATTCTTCATGAAATTAAAATTGAATGGATAGGGGGGATAGAGAAAAAATTTGGAATCTAAAGGAATTGGATAAATTCAAATTCCAAATCGTGTTGTTAAGAATAATGTTTGATCTTTGCAAGATTTAACTTTTTCTTAGGGTCCGTTTGGTTCAGAGTTTTTTCATGATTCTTAAGGAATTAAAATTAGATTCAAATTCTAAATCGTGTTTGGTTGAAAAACTTATGGAATTGGAATTAAACATTCCTTATACTAAGGAATTAAACATTCCTTATACAAAATGATTGAATCTTAATTTCATGTACTAAGGAATTTTTAAAAGTAATTTTTTTAAAGTAAATTTTTACTTGGTAAACTTATAAAAAGTAAATTTAAAAAAAGGTAAATTTTTACTTGGAAAATTTAAAAAAAGTAATTTTAAAAAAAAGTAATTTTTTTTATAAAAAGTAAATTTTTTTAAAAAAAAGTAAACTTTTTTTACAAAAAGTAAATTTTTTTTTAAAAAGTAAATTTTTACTTGGTAAATTTATAAAAAGTAAATTTTAAAAAAAGGTAATTTATAAAAAGTAAAATTTTAATTATTTTCTTTTAAATAACGTACGAATAAAAATTTAGAAATAATTAAAAAAAAGTAAAAAAAAGTTAAAAAAATTATTATTTGTAAACCAAACAGAAATCTGGCATGGAATTTCATTTCTTTCTCCTAACCAAACACATGACATATTTTGAATTTTGACATACCAATTCCTTGACAAAACATTCTACGAACCAAACGGGCCCTTATATACAGCTTCTAGCTTAGCGGAAACCAGATGATTTCAGATGTA
>BQNB010103802.1:1843-23955 GCA_026074375.1 Tanacetum coccineum
GTTTGTCCTTTTGGGTTTATTTTGATGCATAGATGTTAGTTGTACAAGTTGATCGTTGTGAAAATCGATTTTTGGAAACGAAATGGATGATTTAAGGGGTGTTTGGTTCGTGTGGTATAAAAAGAGAAAAAAAGGTTTTTGTAATTTTGATGTTGTGGTCGTGATGGTTGAATAATATATGATGCTAGAATGCTTATTTTTGATAAGTAGCTTGTGTAGCTTATTCGGGCTTATTTTAAGCATTTATTGGCTTATTTTGAGCTTATGGCTCATGGCTTGGTTGGTAATCACAAGGGAAGTGATTTTTGATTATTTTGTGTTATGGCGTATGTTTCTAGACTATTTTAAGGCTTTTGGTAGTAACCAAATGTGATACGTAGCTTATTACTTTATCTTAAAACTTAATATACGTATTTTGGAGTTTATGGACTCACGGCCCAATAAGCCTATTTGAGCCACGACTTAATGGAGGGGCTTATTGTGGTCCGGATTATTTCTACATATAAGTATATACTTATATATGTAAATGGACTTTGGTTTTGGACTTATAAATGTCCTAATGGACCCTTGTTGGGCATTAAGGCCCAATAAGCGGTATTTAGTAGTTATGAGAATTTTGACGGACTTTTGAAAGTGGAAATGTATTTACGAAGTGATATTGAATGATATTTTAGAGAAAACGTGTTGGTAAGCGTTAACGATTGAGATTTTGGAATTCTGTCGAAAAGTGTCGAATTTGTAAAAAATGTTGAAAATACGGTTTGAAACCTTGGAAAACGTTGTATAAACGTACGGGTTATGTCAAAATTTCGTAAAAAGTTTATACTTAGAAATTTTCTTAAAAACATGATTTTTGATTTTTAATAATAAAATAATTTTTAATTATTTTATTTATTCACTAAAAGACGAAAAATATAATTGAAGTGGACCCTAGTAAGATTGAAGCTGTTAAGAATTGGAAATCCCCTAGAACTCCGACTGAGGTTCATTCATTCTTAGGATTAGTTGGGTATTACCATAGGTTCATTGAGAACTTTTCTAAGATAGCTAAGTCTCTTACTATCTTGACTCAGAAGAGTAAGACTTTCGATTGGGGGTGAGGAACAGGAATTGGCATTTCAGACCTTGAAGGATAAGTTGTGTAATGCGCCTGTTCTAGCTCTCCTCGATTGACCGAAAGAATTTGTGGTATATTGTGATGCGTCCGGGATAGGACTAGGCTGTGTGTTAATGCAAAGAGGTAAGGTGATAGCCTATGCGTCTAGGCAGTTAAAAATTCATGAAAAGAATTATACTACCCATGATTTAGAGTTGGGTGCAGTCGTGTTTGCACTTAAAATCTGGAGACATTATCTGTATGGGACAAAGAGTGTCATCTATACGGACCATAAGAGTCTTCGGCATATCTTTAATCAGGAAGAGTTAAATATACGACAGCGTCGCTGGATAGAGTTGTTTAGTGATTATGACTGTGAAATCCGCTACCATCCTGGTAAGGCGAATGTGGTGGCTGATGCCCTAAGTATGAAGGAAAGAATAAAGCCTAAGAGAGTTATAGATATGAATATGATCCTTCATTCGAGTATCAAGGATAGGATACTGGCGGCTCAGAAGGAGGCTGTAGATGAGTTTGCATGATTGCAGAAAGATTTGAATGAGATGATAGAACAGAGAAGTGATGGAACTTTGTACTACCTGGATTGAATATGGGTACCTTTGAAGGTTGATCTAAGAACCATGATAATGGATGAAGCCCATAAGTTGAAGTACTCTGTACACCCAGGAGCTGATAAGATGTATTATGATTTGAGAGATAGGTATTGGTGGCCTGGAATGAAAAAGGATATAGCTGAGTATGTTTGTAAGTGTTTGACTTGTTTAAAGGTTAAGGCGAGCCTCACAGGCCATCCTGACTTGCACCAGCAACCTAAGGATTCCGTATGGGAATGGGAAAGGGATAGCTATGGGATTTTGTGACTAAGTTTTCCTAGGAAACTAGTAGCGGGCAAATGACACAATCAGTTTCAATATGAACCGATTACCTAAGTCTGCTGCATTTTCTACCTATGCGTAAGGATAATAAGATGGAAAAGGTTGCTATATTGTATTTGAATGAATTATAGTATGCTAGACTGGTGTGGCCGATCTCGCTTAAAATCAGATCATGAAAGTCCTTTCACAACGAAGGTTTTTGGCAGTCAATGCGAAAGGCATTAGGACTCTTTAAGATATGATAACGGCTGTATCAACCCTCAATTGATGTCAGCAGTGAGCGTACTATCAGACTTAGAAGAAATGCTTAGAGCGTACTCCTATCCTAGACTTTGGAGGAGATTATGGGATTTCATCTTCTGTTGGTTGAGTTTTCGTATAATAATAGTTATCATTTTAGTGTAAGATGTGCTCCGTTTGAGGCATTGTTTAGTAGAAAGTGTCGTTCACCAATTATGTGGGCTGAGGTTCGAGAAGGTCAGTTGATAGGACCTGAGTTAGAGCAAGAGACTACTGAGAAGATCTTGCAGATTAAGGATAGACTTAAGGCTGCGCGTGATCGTCAGAAAAGTTATGCTGATAAAAGGAGGAAGCCTCTAGAGTTTAGTGTAGGTGACTGTGTCTTGCTCAAAGTGTCGCCTTGGAAAGGTGTGATACGCTTTGGGAAGAAGGGAAAGTTAGCACCTAGGTTTGTTGGACCGTTTGAGATTATTGAGAAAGTAGGCCCTGTGGCTTATCAGTTAGATTTGCCTGAGGAGTTGAACGGTGTTCATGACACGTTCCACGTGTCGAACCGTAAGAAGTGTTTGGTTGATCCAACACTGCAAGTGCCTTTGGATGAGATTCGAGTTGATGCTAAGTTGAATTTTGTGGAAGAGCCTATGAAAATTTTGGAAAGGGAGTTTAAGAAGTTGAAACGTAGTAGGATTGCCATCGTCAAGGTTCGGTGGAATTCGAAACGTGGCCCTGAATTCACGTAGGAACGTGAAGATCAGATGAAGTTGAAGTACCCGCATTTGTTTAGTAAAGTTAGTAGTTGAATTTCGGGGACGAAATTCTTTAAGGGGTAGAACTAAACCTTTCTCCTTTTTTAATGTTCTGAAATATTTTTCATTTAATAGTCCCTTTGACTATTTGACTTTTTCATCTATTAGATTTTTCTCCGTTTTAGACGGTGGTGATTTTATGAGATATGTGATGAATTGTGGTTTATTGTGATTAATAATCTCTTTTGGAAGGTATTATTGTGATGTGTGTATTCAGGGTGGTTTGACCCGTGAATTTTGAGAAATACCGAAAAAACGAAGTCTGAACAAAACACGTCGTTAATGTCCACAGAGAGTTTTGAAAGGGTGTAAAAGTGAAATAATCGTGAAATATTCTAGGGTTAAGGAAAATTATTTTCAAGTGAATAAACAAAATGCTAATTAACTTATGGGGTAAATTTTACGGTTGAGTTTTAATAAGTAATTCAGTCATTTCGAACACGAAAATAAACGCTCAGAGACTACTTTTGATCCTGGCCGTTAAGACGTCAAAGAAGAGGAACAAAATGCTTAATTTGATCTAAGTTGTCTAGGAATGAACATATAGATGCTTATCACTAAAATCCTCATTTTCTCCATAATTCCATTTTTTCATTTTCAAAAAAATAAAACACACAACTTCTAAGTGTGTAGTGTTTGCTCTCCACCCCCCTAAACCACCAAAACCACCATAAAAATTCTAACTTTGATCGAGAATGTGATATTCCAGGTTGATACGAGTGTTTGAGTATTCATTAAACAACGTTTGGATTGTTCGGTTCGTGTCGAAATATACACTTTTGAAGATTTTCTTGTAAGTTTTCAAATTTAAATTTTGTTTGTCCTTTTGGGTTTATTTTGATGCATAGATGTTATTTGTACAAGTTGATCGTTGTGAAAAATTAATTTTTGGAAGCGAAACGAAAGAAAAAAAAGAGGTGTTTGGTTCGTAAATAGTAAAAAGGAAAAAGAGGGTTTTGTAGTTTTGATGTTGTGGTCGTGATGGTTGAATAATATATAATGCTAGAATGCTTATTTTGATAGTAGCTTGTATAGCTTATTCGGGATTATTTTTAAGCTATTTCTTGGCTTATTTGGGCTTATTTGGGCTTATATGCCATGAATGGATTCTCAAAATCACTAGGAAAGTGATTTTGATTATTTTTGTATTATGACATATGTTGTGGACTATTTTTAAGGCTTATGGTAGTAACCAAATGCGATAAGTAGCTTAATAGCTTATTTTCAAGCTTAATATACGTATTTTGAGGAGTTTAAGTACTCCACTTCCCAATAATCTATTTTGAGCCGCGCTTAATGGGAGGGTTATATTGTGGTTCCGACTGTTTTCTACATATAAGTAAATACATTAAGATATGTAAATGGACCCTTGGTTATTGGACTATAAATAGTATTTTGGACTTATAAAAGTCCTAAGGAAAACCCTTTGTTAGGAACGATATGTAGTAGTTACGAGAATATTGACGACTTTTGAAAGTAAAAATTATTAACGAAGTAATATTGAAGATGATATTTTGGAAGAAAAATGATTGCTAAGGTAAAGAAATTTTGAGATTGTTAGAATTTTTGAACGAAAAGTGTCTTCGAATTTTTGAAAATTAGGTGAAAATAAAGTTTTGAACCTTGAAACTTGTCAAACGTACGAGTCAATGACGAAATTTCGTAAAAAGTTTATACTTAGAAAATTTCTTGAAAACATGATTTTTGATTTTAACTAATAAAATAATATTTAATTATTTTATTATTTAATAAATTCACTAAAAGACAAAAGTAAATTTTTCTTCGAAACTTCTCTAAAGTGATTATTGTGAGTAAACGGATCATTTTCCAACCGTATAATGATTAGTTTTTCGAAGTGACAAGGTGTATCAAATAGTACTTGTCGAGATATATTATAATTAAATATTTATTTATATTACTTATATATTTTCTCTAAATAGTATAAGTATAGTATATCAGGGAATGAGATTGATATATTGTGAGCTTAAGTCGTTAGCCACCACACCCTAAAAAACTGTTTTTGGGTAATAGTACAACAGCGTCTAAACTCTAGCATCAAACTTAAGATTGTTTTTGGCATTGAATGATTAAATTGGGAACATAACTGGACTAGATCGTGTTCGGGCGTCGTTCATTAGGCTTGTGTGATTGAGATTTTGGTGCTAAAGACTTGCTGAGGTGAGTTCTCGTAGCCCCACATTTTACTGGTTTTTTTTCTGTTGGAGAAATTGATAACTCAAATGTTTTTTGAAATGTTTTGAATTGATCTATGCGAAAATGTGGTTTTGTTTTTGGACCAGTTATGTGCTTATGACTGCTATGAGAATTATTATGTGATGCTTGATTGTTTGGAAATCGGATGGTACGCCTACCCATGTGTTTGTGAGATTATTGGCTCGATGGGTACGCCTACCTAGTATTTTTGTGATTATTAGACGGATGGTCCTCCTAGCCCAGGTTTTTTGTATGAGGTCCTGCCCTAATTTTAGTGCTTCAGCTTGGTAGGCGCCTTTAGGTGCGAAAGTGACAATGATTATTGATTAGTGGTGATGCTAAGGTTGTTTTCATATATTCACTGTCATATAGCACTATTGTCCACTGTTGAAGTATTGGCACAGCTTTTGGGTTTAAGGTCAAACCTACAAGCTCACCAACATTATTCTTGACGTTTTCGAGTATCATTTCAGGTGAAGTAAAAGAAGAGTAGTTTGGTGATTGATAGCAGACTTAGAAGTATCCCGTGTGGAATTTCGTTTGAAGTCTTGCTTGCTTGTTGTTTGATTTTAGTTTTGAAAGTTTTGGAATAAGTTTGGATTATGGTCCCTTGTGAGGGCATTGGAATAATTGTAAGAGATTGTGGATTTTTAGTTGCGATTTAGGACATCACTTGAGTTTGTTCAAGGTTGATGGTCTTTATAGCACTTGGAGTTTATGCAATGAAGTCTTCTTTATTTTGTACCTTGTGTTATGATTGATCATTATGTTGCATTTCCGAGTTTTCACCATTGTCGGGGTGTGACAGAGGAGGTGCATGAGATCCGAGAGGCATTAGGAGAGCAGTGTGAGGTGATGGATGCGATGGCCAGAGACTTCTCCAGATTCACCGTATGGGCAGTCAGAGACATATCACATCTATTAGACTCTGCTGGAGCTACCTACGTACGATATTCTGATACCCATGTACCATATCAGAGACGTAGGGTTAGACAGAGGACCGACGACGCTAGCACCTCCACAGCCCAGCTGGACGAGTAGCAGTATGACCCATGATCTCTCTACTCCTTATCTTTTTGTTTCTATCTTTTGTACATTTATTATTCATGTCATGATGTATCTAACTTTAAACAGGTTCCCATTTTTTTATATATGTTATGATGTGACGTTTTGACTTGTTTATGCATGATAGAACAAGCCTGGCAGTAAGTTCAGCACCATAGCTCGTTGGTAGATTACGGAACCTAGCACCCTATCCAAATTAAGAGCGGAATTGAGAGAGAGAGTATTTACAAGTGTGAAGAAAGCTGGAAGGAAAAAGTCTAACTTAAAGACTAGCTGAAAGAAAAGTGCTTCCCGGGAGACAACCCGGATTGTTATTTATTTTTATCGAGTCTGTCTTCCCAGACATCAATACGGCGTATCCGCTCCATACCATACGGCGTATTGAATGTCTGGACGTTATCAGTCCTTTATTTTTATGCACTTTAAACATTATTGTCAGTTCTGTCAATACGACGTATTCATGAATATGATACGGCGTATTCAACAGACTGACCCGTATTTAGATACTTTTTACAGGTTTCTCAATACGGCGTATTCCAGTTTATGGATACGGCGTATTGGTCTCCTGTACAGTTTATTTAGTTTATTTATAATTAACCGTAGATACCCGAGATAGGATTTTGCATGTTTTTCCTATATTTTGCACAGGACCTCGCTGCAAAGAAATCGACAAAGTTGGTGAAGTATCGATCATCTGGAATCCTATGTGTGATTGTAGTCATGCTGGAATACAGACGCATTTACAACACACATTCTTGCTCATAAACTCAACTTGGAGAATCTACCGAGCAAAATATCAGGGGAGTTTCTCATTCTAATTCTTTTAATTCTCGTTTTTAATGTTTTATCTATACAACAAGGATGTTGTATAATTCCAATGCGGACTTGGAATTAGGAACTTATAACTTGTCACCTATTTTTACACTACAATGCTTTAAATTAGCTCAACATTAAAAAAATACAAGAAGCATGCTTTTGTGAAAATTACTTGTTACATAACATCACACAATAACCCTTAGTAAGATATTGTGAGATTTAAACCTTATCCGTTTCCCCAAAGGTTTTACCCTAATTTCATAAAAATATAGTTGCCAGGTGATAAGTGTGAACCTTTAGAACTTGGCTTGGTATATCATATCGAGACCAAAAAACTTAGTACTATGGATTTAATGGAGTGGACTTGATTAAATTGGGTAAATTGTTTTAATAATTACACCCAAGAAACCTTATAAATGTTGTTTTATTTACTAACTACACTGGTTAGTTAAATCTCGTATAAACCCTTTGTTTACTCTCATCTTAACAGTAAGATACCCCTAGAAAAACCAATAGAGCCAATCCTTTAGGATAACACTAACTGTTGTTTCGTTACACCTTTACACCTCAGCCTACCCCTGTTAGATTAATCCAATTTACCATTGCTAGTTGCTTAAATGTGTAAATTATGTATTTCCCGAGTCTTATGTCAATTTTCTAGCTTTGGTAAGGTTGGGAAGAAATTTGAACATTGCAAATGTGAATGTATAGAGTAGTCAAAACTGATGTATTTTTCCTACCATCGTAATTATTGGTACGTCCGAAGAATGAAGAATTATCGAAGGAATTATCCGGAGTTATTATGATCGTGAAGATGGTGAAATTACAATAAAAAAAATTAAAAAAATGGCAACAAAAAAGAGAGGAAAGTTTTGAAATACTCTTTCGCAAAAGCTTAAACCGGAAGGAATTCTATCAAGGATCGATTATTCGTTAGATAACGTCTATAATAAGTCAACGATTAAAGTTTTTGTATAAAGTGGAAGATTTTGCCACTTAGTCTTGAAAAGTATGTAAAGTAGGTGAGTATTGAGAATTTGACCATTGACGTGAAACGCCAAACTTAGGTTGTTGATTTTTAATCTATGATCAAGACGTTTGTAAATATTTTGCGTCTTTTTTCATGTAACGGCCGGGAAAAAGTGTCTTAGCAACTTGTTTTCCTTATTTTTGGCCTAATCTATTTGTTTTCGTAATTTTTATTTAACAATAATTTATTTCTCTTTCCTAATCATTAGCCATAGGTTTTACGCGAATAAGGATGTGATCGAACATGCCATTTATGCCGTCGTTAACGGCCATGTAACCTGATTCAACTGCCATGTTGGTTTATTACTATAGTGAAAGTTAGAAGATCCCTACCTCTATATCATTCCTTCAAACAACTCCTTTGGTTAAACTCGAATGAGGATGTGATCGAACACACATGTCTATTCCATCGTTATGGCCATGTATGTGTGCTTCAGCTGTCTTGTTGGTGTGGTACTTTTGGTGAAAGATTATAGAATGATTAACCCTAAGCCTTATAATAAAAACCTATTTTACATTTATAAACTTGTTACTCCTTAGCTCTAGTGGTAGAGATGTGTATCCTTGCCAAGCCTCAAATAAACACTCGTCATGACCTAGAAAGCAGTTGAATGAATTAGATACTGTTCCAAACCATAATTAGTTGAGTGATTTGAGTGTTTTCATCGACCGATTTTCGTGAGGTTGTTTGGTTGTGTTCTTGTATAGATCAAAATAAATGCTTAAACGGAAAATCCTTACGTATACATTTTCATAAACTCTAAAAGGCTACTTGAGGACAATAGATTCAAGTAGGGGAAATTTAAAAGACATCAAATAATGTTACATTTATAGCATCATTTATCCCATGTAAAATTACCCATTTAGTTTCACTATTGCAAAGAATTATTACTTAATCATTATATTAGGAGAATTGCAGTAATTATGGAGTACTTGGTGAAGATTAGCAAAAAGGCACGCATTCTGGAGCTTAAACAAAGACATTTGAAGATTACTGTTCTGACATCCAATACGCCGTATCCATCAAGGAAGATACGTATCTGTGCCTGCACTTCACCAAAGACCATAAAGGATCAAGGATCAATACGCAGTATCCAGAGGAGCCTATACGTCTTAATCAGTAAGGTAATAAAATATTATGGAAGATATCGAACTGTCCCTACTCTAAGCAAACCCCCAAAACCCTTAAACGAAGTCTTTTTGATAACGCCGAATTGACATATTCCCAGACCTTATAAATAGAAAACCTAAAAATGGGTATTCAGTGTGCTAAATCATATTTTCGATACCTAAACCATAAAAGTTAATTTTCAAAAGAGAAGAAGAGTAGAAGAGGTCTTGCAAAGTAATTAATTCCATGGGAAACAACTTGTAATCTCCTATACTCTTAGTAAACGTTCAGATTTTTTGTATCATCGTTAACTCGGTTTTAGTTTACCAATGCTAAATTATTAACTTTGTATTGATTATGAACATTTGAAGGCTAATACCTACGGTATTAGCCATTATTAATAATTAGATTTGGAAATGTTTGGTTTATTTTATCTCAATTTCTAATTTATCGTTGAATGTCTTGTTTATGTTTATAATCATTTATACTTGTTTACAGTGCTTTTGTATTGACCTCTCATTCAACTCGATCTAGTAATACGAACCAAGTAATCTAGATGCCGGGATGGCTCTCCATATAGTGATTTATACATCTAGACCAAAAGAGAACATGGATACTAACCTATCTTTCCCTTAATTGCCACTTATTGGACGAGCAGAGACCCTTGGGATCCAACGAGTTACGTTTCTCAATTAATGGTAAAGACTTGGTTAGTGGACACGAGTGTATAAGCCTTGAAGCAGAAGTGGGAAAAGGTCCCTCTATGAACTAAGGGTTTAACAAGAAACATCCATTATGTATCCCTAAATAGATTTATAATCCAGCAAATAAGATAACTTTATGCGGATACAACGTTTAAGTATGACAGATATTCTTCTATCTAGGTCTTAGGAAGAATACCCGCCAAAGTAATAAGAATGATAATGTCGCCATCAAGATAAGTAATCATTTGCACTAACATAAAACAAAACCAATGTCTACTTGATTAATAATGGTTAATTCATTTTTTCTTATATTTGGCTAACCGCATCATTTATCTTCTGTCAATTTTGCATTGTGGGGAGATTAGATGTCTTAATTGATTTTAGTCACCACAAAACTCTGCCGACTCTCAGGCTAAAACCCCCCCCAATATCACGTTAGATTAGGATAACCATAGGATTATGCATAGTAACACAATCGAATAGAATTAAATTATATAGCTTAAAATTCCAAAATATTAATAAATTGAAAGAATTGTTTCTTACCCCTAGTGATCGAACACCCTACTAATCCGCACGAAACCCCATCTGACCGTGTTTGGGTAACACTGCGCGATAAAGTGTTTGTTTTTGGTAAGTCAGCAAATATAAAATTTAAAACTTGAAACAAAAAATCACAAAACCCCACAAGATAACGACACACGGGCTCGACCTCGTGAAGGCGCGACCTCATTATGTATTTTGCTAGTATTTTCAGAAGGTTGTGTATCTTCTTCTTGAATTAATTCAAGTCCTCCGTCACTCCCACTCGATTCGAGAAGTCCATGACTCCCACTCGCTTCTTGTACCATGAGGCTATTCTCAAAGAACTCAGCATTTCGAGCAACAAAAATCTTGTTCTCGAGTGGATAGTAGAAGTAGTAACCCATCGTTTCCTTTAGGTATCCTACAAAGATACACTTAATGGATTCGAAGGATCGAAGTTTTGTCATGTGTGTCTTATTTCATTCACTGAGTGCCTCACAACCTCAAACTCCTAGTAGACAGCCTTGGGGAGCTTTCCCGTGCCGTATTTCATAAGGCGTCCTTTCAACCTTCTTGGTTGGAACCATATTGAGAATGCGAGCTGCAGACTCGAGAGCATATCCCCAAAAGGATTTTGGCAGAGTTGTTAGATTCATCATGGATCGAACCATATCAAGTAAAGTTTGATTCCTCCTCTCAGACACCCCGTTATGTTGTGGTGTATAAGGCAGAGTAAGCTGGGATACAATACCATAACTTTTCATGTGATTAACAAACTCATGACTCAGGTATTCGCCTCCTCGATCAGATCGAATCGCCTTTATCTTTTTATCGAGTTAATTTTTAACTTCATTCTAAAAAACCTTAAATGTTTCAAACACCTCATGTTTATGTTTCATCAAGTAAATATAACTATAACAACTGAAATCATATGTAAAGGTGATGAAGTAACTAGCACCCTCTCTTGACATATTTCTAAAAGGGCCACATACATCAGTGTGTATAAGTCCTAATAGATCCTTAGCTCTTTTCACTTGATGTGAAAAAGGCTTGCGCGCCATCTTCCCAGATATATAAGACTTGCATTTCTCAAGTGATTCATCATGAGTGGATTGCAAGATCCCATCATACTGAAGCTTGTCCATGCGTTTCTTGTTTATATGATCAAGACGACATTGCCATATATAAGAAGAGTACAACGCATGTTTGGCTCTTTTGTTACTAACATTAAACATAGAACTAACATTTGGATAAAGATTATGCATATATATTCCATAAATACCATCCCTTATAATTGCATTAAAATAAAACACATTATCTTTCGAAACAGAAATACCATAATTCATAAATGTATGAATATAACTGTTATTAACCAAACGAGAAACTGAAACAACACCCCTAGTAATAGAAGGTGCAAAATGACAGTTGTCTATTACAATTATGTAAACCACTAGGAAATTATATTAAAACTTTCAATAGCTCAACGCTGCAACACATTCCATTGCCATGTACAGACTTAAAGCTCCAAGTTTCAACTTTCTATTCTTGCTTACTTCTAAGACCCCTGCAAGGTATTACATATAGAGTACCACAACTCCGTATAATATACCCAGTCTTATTATAGGAAAAAGCTATAGAGCATTAAAGGGAATATACCTGAAGTCCAGCCACGCAGCAATCTTTCTCCTTCTTTCACCTCAGCATCTGGTAGATAGACATTCTCTTCCAATACCCACCTCCTTGAAGTGAGTGAGCAGACAAAGTCCGTTGTCCTGGATTATCTCTCTTAGGCGGCGGTTGGGTCTGGGCTTGGGAGCATAAGCAAGCTATCTTTCCATGTTTTTCCTACCCTTTGCCCCTCGCGGTTTTTTCTTGTCCTTCTGATCTACTTCCCGTATAGCTAACACAGCGGGAGTTTCAGCCTTCTTTGGAATACCTTTCTTATGGAGTTTTAGCATAGCATGTCAATCAAACTATCTCTTCCCCCCATGCCCTGCATGTATATTCTGAAACCGAACTGATCATAGTCCTTGTTGAGAGAATTCAAAATAAGACTCACACCAAGTTCATTTGGCATCGCGTAGCCTAGGCGTTCCAATGTGTCCAAGTAGCTCTTCATCTTTAAGAGATAGGAGCTTACTGACTGACCTTCCTCCTGTTTACAAGCGTAGAATGCTTTAACTGTTTCGAATAGTTCATGTTTTGCCTGCTCTTCGAACATAGTTTTCAGTTCTTTCAACATGTCAAATGCATTTTATTTCTCTAAAGTTCTTTGTAGGTATGGAGACATACTTGACAGCATAAGACATGCAACCTCTTGCTTAAGATTGATAGTCTCATAGTACTTGTCAATAGTGTCAGGGTCAGCAGTTTCAGGATCAGGAGCAGGTCCAATAAGCTGTTCCACAAACTTCATCTTTTTCTCATACTTGAGAACAATCCTCATATTGCGATGCCAGTTTGTGAAATTTGAACCAGTGAGTTTCTCCGCCAGGAGAATTGACCTGATAGTCGTATTGTTTATGTTTTGGGCAGCATCAGCCATCTACAAACAACCAAAAGTTCAGAAAATATTAGTATTTTTATCATAATCTCCTTAATAAAATAACTACCATGATTAAAAAATTAAACAATTACTTATTAAGTAGTCCATAAGATCCAACTTGACGTTCTACCATTAATGCAGTTGATCTACTAGAAATGGTAAACTCAAAAGGTAATCAGCGTGTGATAATTGCCAACATGTGCAACTCTTAGCCTTTATGGGGCACAAGGCATTATAATCCAGAATTACAATGTCAAGTAGCATGTTTAACCCCATCCAAAGCCATCGAGTCTCGAAGTTCTGAAACCACCTACTCGATATAAGTACGACCAAAACAAATTTCCATAATTTTACAGTCTCAGGTCTGACCATACGATTGTTATATTACCTTGTTTGCAAATTTACCTAAAACTGTTTTAGAGTAAAAATACAACTCAAGTGATTTCATACTTGGATGGCAAATGACTTAATTTTAGGGTAGAATTTGATAAAAACAATGTTACCAAAATTGTGTATAAGGAAGCATGCATACAACCTTATAACACTAGTTATTTTTAAAACCTTTCCATTTTCGTTTTAAAACTTTTCTATAAATAGAAATCCCTACATTTTATAAATCACATGCCATTTATAAAATTAGGGTTGCCATGTTTACAACATTTTCAAGTATAAGTGATCTTACTACGGATAAGGTTAATTCCCCATGGGAAATAATCAAACCCTAGTAACGACTACGACATACTTAAAATATTGTTTAAAACGGTTTATGTAAAATTTGTGTATTCTTGCGTTGTTCCGTCGCGGGTTCCCTTGCGGAAACCACTAAACCCCTGCGTTATAGAACGTTTGCAAGAAAATTACAAATTTACGTATATAGTCCATGATTTAGCAAAGTGTACATATCGATATATGATACAATAAGCATTTTAATCATGTACTTTTAGTCCATATTAATTTTGAAAATCAATATTTGCATAAATTTAAAAAAAAACGTCCACTAAAATAAACATGCAAAACATATTTACCAAGATATTAATTTTATACTAAACATAGAAACAAAGTACCAATAAAAACACTTTATTCAATAGAAGCTTCCCTACTTTTGCAAGTCACAAATAATACACGTAAAATTCTCATGCATACAAAACCACACCCGCTATGCATACAAATATATATAATATATATAAATATATTATATATATATATATATAGATAATAATATATATATATACTAATAAATATATATTATAATATCTAATATATATATATAAAATATATAAATTTATATTATTATATATATAATATATATATAAATATATAAATATATATATAAATATATATATATATAATATAAATTATATAAAATATATATTATAATATATATAGTATCTGTAATGCATGTGTGTGGTTTTGTATGCCTGAGAATCTTACGTGAATTCTTTGATTAATTGCAAAAGTAAGAAAGACTTTTGTTGAATAAATGCTTTAATTGCGTACATGATTCTTGTTAGTATGATTAAAAATTGATAAATATGTTTTGCATGTTTTTATAGTGGCCTTTTTTACATAATTATGCAAAAACGATTTTCAAAATTAATATGGACTAAAAGTACATGATTAAAATGCTTATTGTATCATATATTATCGATATGTACACTTTGCTAAATCATGGACTATATACGTAAATTTGTTAAATCTTGCAACGTTCTATAACGCATGGGTTTAGTGGTTTCCGCAAGGGAACCCGCGACGGAACAATGGCACAAAAAAAATACCCAAATTTTTACATAAACCCGTTTTATAGACCAATATTTTAAGTATGTCGTAGTCGTTACTAGGGTTTGATTATTTCCCATAGGGAATTAACCTTATTCGTAGTAAGATCACTTATACTCGAAAATGTTGTAAACATGGCAACCCTAATTTTATAAATGGCATGTGATTTATAAAATGTAAGGATTTCTATTTATAAAAAAGTTTTAAAACTAAAATGGAAAGGTTTTAAAAATAACTAGTGTTATAAGGTTGTATGCATGCTTCCTTATACACAATTTTGGTAACATCAGTTTTTTTTTAAAAAAATCCAAAATTTTTCTACCATAAAATTAGAGGGCGGGGGGGGACAGGGAGACATTTGTCATCCAAGTATGAAATTACTATAAGCGTAATTTAACCATCTAAACCAGATTAGGTAAATTTGCAAACAAGGTAATATAACAATCGTATGGTCAGACCTGAGACTGTAAAATTACTGATTTTGTATTGGACGACTTATATCGAGTATGGTTGTTCAGAACTTCGACCCGAGGCATACGATGGGGTTAAACATGCTACTTGACATTGTAATTCTGGATTATAATGCCTTGTGCCCCATAAAGGCTAAGAGTTGCACATGTTGGCAATTATCACACGCTGATTACCTTTTGAGTTTACCATTTCTAGTAGATCAACTGCATTAATGGTAGAACGTCAAGTTGGATCTTAGACTCTTGATAAAATTAATTGTTTAATTTTTTAAACATGGGTAGTTAATTTTATAAGAGATTATTATCGAAAATACTAATATTTTCTGAACTTTTGATTGTTTTGTAGATGGCTGCTGCTGCCCAAAACACAAACAATACGACTATCAGGTCGATTCTCCTGGCGGAGAAACTTACTGGTTCGAATTTCACAAACTGGTATCGCAATCTAAGGATTGTTCTCAGGTATGAGAAAAAGATAAAGTTTGTGGAACAGCCTACTGGACCCGCTCCTGATCCTGAAACTGCTGACCCTGACACTATTGACAAGTACTATGAGACTGTCAATCTTGAGCAAGAGGTTGCATGTCTTATGCTGTCAAGTATGTCTCCAGACCTACAAAGGACTTTGGAGAAATACAATGCATATGACATGCTGAAAGAACTAAAAACTATGTTCGAAGAGCAGGCTAAACAGGAACTGTTTGAAACAGTCAAAGCATTCCACGCTTGTAAACAGGAGGAAGGTCAGTCAGTAAGCTCCTATCTCTTAAAGATGAAGAGCTACTTGGACACACTGGAACGCCTAGGCTATGCTATGCCAAATGAACTTGGTGTGAGTCTTATTTTGAATTCTCTCAACAAGGACTATGATCAGTTCGTTCAGAACTATAACATGCATAGCATGGGGAAGACGATAGCTGAATTGCATGCTATGCTGAAACTCCATGAGAAAGGTATTCCAAAGAAGGCTGAAACTCCCGCTGTGTTAGCTATACGGGAGGGTAAGATCCAGAAGGACAAGAAAAAACCGCGAGGGGCAAAGGGTAAGGACAAGGGAAAGAATAAGCTTGCTTATGCTCCCAAGCCCAAGATCTCACCGCCGCCTAAGAGAGATAATCCGGCAAAGGACTTTGTCTGCCACCACTGCAAGGAGGTGGGTCATTGGAGGAGAAATTGTTCGTCCTACCAAGCTGAGTTGAAGAAGAGAAAGAATGCTAGCGTGGCTAGTACTTCAGGTATCTTCACTATAGAACTCTATGCTTTTCCTAATAAGACTTGGGTATATGATACGGGTTGTGGTACTCATATCTGTAATACCTTGCAGGGTCTTAGAGAAAGCAGGAAGTTGAAACATGGAGCTTTAAGTCTGTACATGGGCAATGGAATGCGTGCAGCCGTTGAAGCTATTGGAAGTTTTGATTTAATTCTTCCTAGTGGTTTAATAATTGTATTAGACAACTGTCATTTTGCACCTTCTATTACTAGGGGTGTTGTTTCAGTTTCTCGTTTGGTTAATAACGGTTATATTCATACATTTATGAATTATGGTATTTCTGTTTCAAAAGATAACGTGTTTTATTTTAATGCAATTCTAAGGGATGGTATTTATGGAACAGATATGCATAATCTTTATCCAAATGTTAGTTCTATGTTTAATGTTAGCAACAAAAGAGCCAAACATGCGTTGTACCTCTTCTATCAATGCACTGTTCGTCTAGAACATGATAAACAAGAAACGCATGGACAAGCTTCAGCGTGATGGGATCTTGCAACCCACTCACGATGAATCACTTGAGAAATGCAAGTCTTGTATATCTGGGAAGATGGCGCGCAAGCCTTTTCCACATCAAGTGGAAAGAGCTAAGGATCTATTAGGACTTATACACACTGATGTATGTGGCCCTTTTAGAACTATGTCAAGAGAGGGTGCTAGTTACTTCATCACCTTTACAGATGATTTCAGCCGTTATGGTTATGTTTACTTGATGAAACATAAACATGAGGTGTTTGAAACATTTAAGGTCTTTCAGAATGAAGTTGAAAATCAACTCGGTAAAAAGATAAAGGCGATTCGATCCGATCGAGGAGGCGAATACCTGAGTCATGAGTTTGTTAATCACATGAAAAGTTGTGGTATTGTATCCCAACTTACTCCACCTTATACACCACAACATAACGGGGTGTCTGAGAGGAGGAATCGAACTTTACTTGATATGGTTCGATCCATGATGAATCTAACAACTCTGCCAAAATCCTTTTGGGGATATGCTCTCGAGTCTGCAGCTCGCATTCTCAATATGGTTCCAACCAAGAAGGTTGAAAGGACGCCTTATGAAATATGGCACGGGAAAGCTCCCAAGTTGTCCTACTTAAGGGTTTGGGGTTGTGAGGCACTCGTGAAATGAGACACACTGACAAACTTGATCCTAGATCCATTAAGTGTATCTTTGTAGGATACCTAAAGGAAACGATGGGTTACTACTTCTACTATCCACTCGAGAACAAGATTTTTGTTGCTCGAAATGCTGAGTTCTTTGAGAATAGCCTCATGGTACAAGAAGCGAGTGGGAGTTATGGACTTCTCGAATCAAGTGGGAGTGACGGAGGACTTGATTTAATTCAAGAAGAAGATACACAACCTTCTAAAAATACTAGCGAAATACATAATGAGGTCGCGCCTATCGAGGTCGAGCCCCGATGTGTCGTTGTGTGGTTTGTGATTTTATGTTTTCAAGTTTTAAATTTATATTTTGCTGACTTTACCAAAAACAACACTTTAACGGGCAGTGTACCCGGTCAGATGGGAGTTTCGTGGTAAGTAGGGTGTCGATCACTAAGAGTAAGAAACAATCTTTCAATTTATTAATATTTTGGTTATCTAAACTAAGTTAATTCTATTCTATGTTAAACCTATGTTAATCCTAAATCTAACGGATAAGGGGGTTTTCAGCCTGAGAGACTGGCACGAGTTTTGTGGTGACTAAAATCAACTTAAGACACTAAAACACACGCAAGCAAATTGACAGAAGATAAAAGAGCGGTCTAGCCAAATATAAGAAAACTGTATTAACCATTATTAATCCAATCAGAACATTGGTTTGTTTATTTAGTGCAATGATTACTTATCTCGAGGCGGCATATCATTCTTAAGACTTAGGCGGTACTTCTTCCTAAGACCTAGATACGAAGAATTCTGTCATAATTAAACGTATCCGCATAAAGCATCCTTATTTGCTGATTATAATCTATCTTAGGGATTAAAGCAATGGTGATCTTGTTAAACCCTAGCTCATAGAGACTTTACCCACTTACTGCTTAAAGGCAATTCATACACTAGTAGTCCACTAACCAAGTCTTTACCAATTAATTGAGAACGTACTCGTTGATCCCAAGGGTCACCTGCCGGTCCAACTAAGCTCGCAATCTAAGGGCAAAGATAGGTTATTATTCATGATCCTATTGGTCTAGATGTATAAATCACTATATGGAGAGCCATCCCGGCATCTAGATTACTTGGTCCGTATCACTAGATCTAGTTGAATGATAGGTCACATACAAAAGCACGTAAACAAGTATAAACTGATAAACATAAACAAGCAATCAACGATAAATTAAGCAATCGAGATAAACAAACCAAACATTCAGATCTTCATAATAATGGCTAATACCCGAAGGTATTAGCCTTCAAATGTCATAATCAATACAAAAGTAATAATTTAGCCAAGGTAAACTAACCGAGTTAACGAATGATACCAAAAACTGAACGATTACAAGAGTATAGGAGATTACAAGTTGTTTCCTATGGAATTAATTACGTTGCAAGACCTCTTCTGCTCTTCTTCTCTTCTGAAAATTGACTTTTATGGTTTAGGTATCGAAAATATGATTTAGCACACTGAAAACCCATTTTTAGGTTTTCTATTTATAAGGTCTGGAATATGGTCAATACGGCGTATCGAAAGACTTCGATACGGCGTATTGGGGGTTTCTTAGAGTAGGGACCACGTTTGATATCTTCCAGAATATTTTATTACCATAACTTGAATACGGCGTATAGACTCCTCTGGATACGGCGTATTGATCCTTGATCCTTTGTGGTCTTTGGTGAAGTGCAGGCACAGATACGCCGTATCTTCCTTGATGGATACGGCGTATTGGATGTCAGAACAGTAATCTTCAAATGTCTTTGTTTAAGCTCCAGAATGCGTGCCTTTTTGCTAATCTTCACCAAGTACTCCATAATTACTGCAATTCTCAAATACAAACGATTAAGTAACAATTCTTTGCAATAATTAAACTAAATGGGTTATTTACATGGGATAAATGATGCTATAAAAGTAACATTATTTGATGTCATCAAATATCCCCCCACTTGAATCCTACTTGTCCTCAAGTAGCCTTTAGAAGTTTATAAAAATGTATCCCTAAGGATTTTTCCGTTTAAGCATTTATTTGATCTATTACAAGTACACAACCAAACACCTCACGAAATAGGTAGATGAAAACACTCAAATCACTCAACTAATCTATGTGGTAACATGTAACTAATTCACTCAATTGCTCGGTCGTGACGAGTATTCTATCATAAGCTTGGCAAGGATACACATCTCCACCACTAGAGCTAAGGAGTAACAAGTTTATAAAGGTAAAATAGGTTTTTATTATAAGGCTTAGGGTTGATCATTCTATAATCTTTCACCAAAAGTACCACACCAACAAGGCAGCTGAAGCACACATACATGGCCGTAACGATGGAATAGACATGTGTGTTCGATCACATCCTCATTCGAGTTTAACCAAGGGTTAGGATGAAGAATGATATAGGGTAGGGATCTTCTAACTTTCACCAATAGTAATAAACCAACAAGGCAGCTGAATCATGCATACATGGCCGTAACGACGGAATAGACATGCATGTTCGATCACATCCTTATTCGCGTAAAACCCATGGTTAATGATTAGGAAAGGGAAATAAATTATTGTTAAATAAAAATTACGAAACAAATAGATTAAGTCCAAAACAAATAAGGCACAAGTTGCTAGACACTTTTTCCCGACCGTTACCATGAAAAAGACACAACTATTTACAAACGTCTTGATCATAGATAAAAAACAACAACCTAAGTTGGCGTTCCCGTAATGGTCAACTTCCCAATCATCCCATACTTTACATACTTTTACAAGACAAGTGGCGATATCTACCACTTTATACAAAACTTTACATCGTTGACTTATAAGACGTATCAACGAATAATCGATCCTTGATATAATTCCTTCGGTTTAAGCTTTTGCGAAACGATTATTTTCAAACTTTCCTCCTCTTTTTTGTTGCGATTTTTTTAATTTTTTTGTTGTAATTTCACCATCTTCACGATCATAATAACTCCGGATAATTCCTTCGATAATTCTTCATTCTTCGGACGTACCAATAATTGCGATGGTAGGAAAAATACATGAGTTTTGACTACTTTATACATTCACATTTGCAATGTTCAAATTTCTTCCCAACCGTACCAAAGATAGAAAATTGACACAAGACTTAGGAAATACATACTTTACACTTTAAGCAACTAGCAACTGATAACTGGACTTAATCTAACAGGGTAGGCTGAGGTGTAAAGGTGTAACGAAACAACAGTTAGTGTTATCCTAAAGGATTGGCTCTATTGGTTTTTCTAGGGGTATCTTACTGTTAAGATGAGAGTAAACAAAGGGTTTATATGGGATTTAACTAACCAGTGTAGTTAGTACATAAAACAACATATAAAGGCTTTTTGGGTGTAATTCTTAGAAATTTACCAATTTAAACAAGTCACTCCATCTAAATCCATAGTACTAATTATTGTGGTCTCGAGTGATATACCAAGCCAAGTTCTAAAGTCTACAACATCACCGGCACACTCATATTTTATGGAATTTGGGTAAACATTTGGAAATGGAAAGGTTAAATCCTCACAATATCTAACAAGGGTTATTGTGTGCGGGTTATGTATCAAGTAATTTCACAAAAGTATGCTTGATTTTTTTTAAATTTGAGCATAATTTAAGCATTTTAGTGTGAAAAATAGGACAAGTAAACATTCTAATTCCACCCCCACTTGAATTATACAACGTCCTCGTTGTATAGATAAAATATTAAAAATACGGGAATTAAAAAGAATTAGAATGAGAAACTCCCCTGATAATTGCTCGGTAGATTCTCCATGTTGAGTTTATTAGCCAGAATTCGTGTTGAACATTGGCCTTGAAGTTTCAAGACTTCAACACTTCAAGATTTCCAGATATTTAAATTCTCCACCAATATTTGTCGATATTTTATTCACGAGGTCCTATATAAAACATAAAAAAAACATGTGCCTTCCTATCTTGGTTCCTATGGTTAATTTAAACTAAACTAAAAAAACTGTACAGGAGATCGATACGCCGTATCCATAAACTGGAATACGCCGTATTGAGAAACCTGTAAAAAGTATCGAAATATGGGTCAGTCTGTTGAATACGCCGTATCATGTGCATGAATACGCCGTATTGACAGAACTGACAATAATGTTTTTAAAGTGCATACAAAGTAAAGACTGATAACGTCCAGACAATCAATACGCCGTATGGTATGGAGCAGATACGCCGTATTGATGTTTGGGAAGACAGACTCAATAAAAATTAAATAACAATCTGGGTTGTCTTTCGAGAAGCACTTTTGTTTATAGCGAAGTCTTTAAGTTATACTTTTCTTCAGCTTCTCCCCACATGCGCGTTACCATCCTAGCAAACAAATCGTCCCTTATAAGCTCGGGCATCCCCTGAAAATCCACAACCTAAACC
>BQNB010103803.1:0-19550 GCA_026074375.1 Tanacetum coccineum
GGAAGATAGTAACTTACCGGTTCACTCTTACCGCGGTGTCTGCTTTGAGACACTCCGATAATGAAAACGGCTAGTGCAGCTGCGAAACCCTGTCAAGGAGATTATTCGGAATTCTACCTGATCACAGCCAGTATATATACTGAGTAACGAGGAACCGTGGTTGCTACAACCATATTTGACAAAGTGACAAAGCCACTTTCGTCCATATATGTTGTTTATCATTAACCTATTTATGCAGATTTCCTGACGGTGGTAGCAGCTTCCCGATGACAATTCAAAGCCAATACCACATGCTCATACTCAACCGACATATATAAAGACATCATGAAAGCTCAATTACATGTTTCAAGACTTCCGCTACTCTGATATCGAATGTCTTTCTCGAAATGACAAAGTGTTATAGTTAAAGATTTTCAAGAAAGATGTCTTATTCAAGCTTTCAAGACCAAGTATGAGCATGTCGGTCCAAATGTCACAAGTGCACAAGACGATGACAAGATCACAATGAGATGATAAGAGATTATGCTTGGTTGATGATCTCAAAGAAGTTCAAGTTCACATACAAGTCAAGCCTATCAGAACAAGCTCAAGCCTAAAGTCAAAGCTCACAATGCCATATTCACAAGATGATATCAAGAAAACAAATATGCGAGCACAAGACTGAAGACCAAGCATAGTATCTATCACTTCCATTAATATCATTAGATAGCTCGTTAAGTAATATTTTGTTGGGAAATATATTGTAAAAGACTTAATACTGGTAGTATAACAGTTAAGTCTAGTAGTATTAGTTAGTTCTGGCAGTACTAAGTTAAGTCTGGCAGTACTAAGTTAAGTCTGGCAGTACTATAGTTAGTACTGGTAGAGTGGCAGTACTATAGTTAGTACTGGTCGTATTTAGTTAAGTTTGTTTATGTAACAGAATAGTGATAATAGTTATCTTAGAGATATTTTATGAGATATCTTAGGAAAGGATATGAGATATCTTAGGAAAGGATATGCATTATCCTTTCACACGTTTTGTAAAGCCTTCTAGGGTTTATTTGGTGTATAAAAGGAACCATACGACATAGAGTTATATATAACAAATAGTAGCATTGAAGCTTAATAGAAATCAATAGCAAAGTTAGTATTATATTGTGTTCTTCTTAATACTTGTGTTAAGATTCCGCATTAACACTTGATATTCATAGTCAGTGTCTCTCACATAGTTGATTTGGATTTATTCAAGTTAGCTATTGTCTTACAAAGGCTATATAGATCCAACACAAGGACCTACAAGTGGTATCAGAGCCAATAGAGGGACTCTGAGTAAGAAGAATCACTAGAACCACAAACAAACACTCTCTTTTAGATCTTTACAAAATGTCTCAACCTGCTAATGATGAGTTCTCTCAACATCTCAGTGATGATGAAGCATCAAACCATGAAGATGCATCAGACACTGGTGTTGCACCTAAACAACAACAACAGGTGATTCCTCAAACAACTGCTATCTCAAATATCAAACTCCTAATTCTGAAGAAGGAGGAGTATGATATATGGGCTATGGAGATGGAGCATTACCTTGAGTACATTGACAATGATGTTTGGAAGGTAATTCAGAATGGAAACTCCAAGAAGAGAATTTCAACTGGAAAGGATGGTGTTATTCGAATACTTCCACCAGTAACTGCTGCAGAAATTCAAGCTGTTGAAAAGGAAAGGAAGGCTAAGAATATCTTGCTAATGGCCATTCCCAAGGAACATATGAGAAGATTTCATGGAATGGATGATGCAAAAGAAATCTGGGAAGCCATCAGAACTAGGTTTGGTGGTAATGCAAATTCAAAGAAGATGCAGAAAGCTGTTTTAAAACAACAGTTTAAAAGAGACCCTTTTTATCAAGATCAAGGAGCTGGAAAGAAAGAGCAGAAACAGAACTGTTTGCTGATAATGGATGATGGTGTTGTCAATTGGGGAGAACATACAGTAGAGGAAGAAGAGTCAAATCATGCACTCATGGCAATCAGCTCAACATGGCTCAATCTGTCAATGACTTATGAGAACGCTAAACAGATGTTTGGACACCTTATCTTTGATGATTTGTACAATAAAACCTTTAGGGTTTTGAGCAAGATATCCAAGTTGCCTGAAAAAACATCTTCAAGTGCTCAAAAAGTTGCTTTTGTTTCGAAAAGAAAAAGCAGGAGGAGCACTAATAAGGTTAAGTCTGGTTTTACTGGTACCTACAGTACTTGCACTCCTTCTACTTCTTCAACCAATATTCCTGAAAAAGAAGCTCTTGCTGGTTTTGCTGATGAGGGATTTGTCTTCTAATGAGTTGACTTTGTTGACCCATGGTTGACTGAAGTAGACTTTTTCTGGCTTTGGCTTTGAATTTTTTTTGGCTTCTCTTGTGCTCTTCCGTTTCCCGTGTCCGTGTTTGCCCGTTTTTGACGGTTTTCTTGTGATTTTTGATATATCCGTACCTGCACACACAAAACACAAAAACAAGCATATCTTTGCCATTTTTAGTCTGTTTTGGGTCATTTAGGGTCATTTTTGGTGTTAACGGATATGTGAATTTTACACTTATCATACAGCAAAAGGGACACATGATGGAAAGAAGAAGAAAGACTCTTTTTATCAACACCAAGAAGCTGGAAAGCAAGAGAAGAATCAGATAGGATTACTGACAATGGATGATGGTATTGTCAATTGGGGAGAACACACTGAAAATGAAGAGACAAATCACGCACTCATGGCAAACTCAGGCACTAGTGAAATATCTTTGTGTTCTAACACTTGCATTGATTCATACAATACCCTTAAAACACTGTGTGATGAACAAATGAATCAGTTAGGTGATCAAGAAGCACAAATTCTTGCCTATAGTCAAGCTGTTAAGAAACTAGAAGCTCAACTTGTTACTTTTCAAAAACAACAACTTTCTCTAAATGAAAAGCTTGCATTTCAGGCAAATGAAATATATGAAAAAGATGAAAAACTTAAGAAATTTAGGAGGATTAGAATGAAAGCTGTAAAAGAAAAGGAACAATTGCAGAAAACATTAGATTCATGGAAAGATTCTTCCAAGAATCTTTGGAGATTAATTAATTCTGGGATGAGTTCAAGTAGTAAAATTGGCTTAGGGTATGAAATAAAATCAGATAATGAGGTTCTAAGTTATGAGGAAGAAATGAATTTTTTTGTTTTTAATTGTACAAAAGAGGACTTAGTTGGAAAACCTTTGTACAGTAGATTATAAAAACTAATGATTTTAAAGGTGTTCCACATCCCTTAAGTGGAGATTATACTCCTACACCACAAGAAGAAATTGACGAGTCTTTGTATGTTTATGGTAAAAAGGGACCCTAAGAGCCTGAACCCAGTGTATCAGATGATAGATCTAGTGAATATTCTACCTATCAATCTAATGACAGTGCATGATCTATTGGAACTTCCACTGAACATTCTGTTGATCCTGAATCTGAGATTTTAAGAGTACCTCAAGAAGTGTATGTGTCTACACCTATAACAACAAATGAAAAAGGTGTGTCTGCTCCAAAATCAAAAGAGGTTGAACCTAGTTGTGTCTCACACATAAAAACTCCTAGGCAACCAATCAAAGATCAAGAAACACCTAAAGTTAACAGGAAGAATTGGAATGCTATGATGGAAAGAGAACTAGGGGAAGGTTACTCTTTCACAAAGAAGAAATGTTTTGTTTGTGGTAGTCTAAGTCATTTGATCAAAGATTGTGACTATTATGAAAAGAAAATGGCAAGAGAGGCTGAGGTTAAGAAACAAAGGGTTTTTAATACTGGTAACATGGTGGCGAAACCAGTATGGACTAATACTGACAGGATTAATCATGCTAATCAATTTGTTCCTAGACCAGTACAACTTAATACTGGTAGGCCAAACATTAATTCTGTTAGGTCTAATATTAATACTGGTAGGACAAATATTAATTCTGTTAGGCCTAGAGTTAATACTGTTAATTCTAATGTTAATACTGTTAGATCTAGACAGCCAGTACCTACCAGGACATCAAACAGTTTTAGTCCTAAAAGACCACAGGTGAATCAATTTAATCAAAGAAGGCATTTTTCTAAATCACATTCATCTGTAAGAAGACCCTTTGAAAAAAATACAGCACAAATGTCTCATTCTCATGCTGTAAAGGGAAATTGGGGATCTGCTGTTAAGACCTCAGCAGGTTATAATTGGAGAAACACTATACCAAACTCCAATTGTAATGGTGGACCAATTTCTATTAGAACTGTGAATGCTAAAGGTCCACAAGGCAGACCCAAGCCTGAAAAGGCCTGGGTCCCTAAGAGAAACTAATTTCATTTTTCATGTGCAGGATCATCCACTGAAGAACATGGTAGATAGAGGTATATTTGATAGTGGATGCTCAGGGCACATGACAGGTAACAAGGATCAACTGGAGGATTTTGAAGAATTCAATGGAGGATCTGTTACCTTTGGAGGTAGCAAAGGCTACATAACTGGTCACTCCCAACACTTCACATCTTAATGCTGTGAAGAGAATCTTTAAGTACCTTAAGGGCAAACCCAATTTAGGCTTATGGTATCCTAGAGAATCACCTTTTGACCTGGAAGCTTTCTCTAATAATGATTATGATGGGTCAAACCTTGACAGGAAATCCACAACAAGTGGGTGTTAATTTCTTGGACAAAGACTTATCTCATGGCAATGTAAGAAACAGACCATAGTGGCTACTTCTACAACTGAAGCTGAATATGTAGCTGCTGCAACTTGATGTGGACAAGTATTGTGGGTTCAAAATCAACTGCTGGACTATGGTTTCAATTTAATGAATACCAAAATCCACATTGATAATGAAAGCACAATTTGCATTGTGAAGAACCTAGTGTATCATTCCAAGACAAAGCACATCGAGATACGTCACCATTTTATAAGAGATTGTTATGAGAAGAAGCTCATTAGTGTGGAGAAAATTCACACCAACTTAAAAGTAGCTGACCTATTGACTAAACCTTTTGATGGACCACGGTTTAATTTCTTAGTGGTTAGTATTGGTATGATAAACCATGGTCCATCAAAAGGTTTAAAGGGAGGCTTAGTTATATAGTTTCTTAGTGGTTAGATTTTTAGCTAAGTGTTTGAGTTGTATGAGTTCTCTTACATGAATACTAGTATTATATGGTAAGACTTAATCAAAAAGATTGCAATAGTTGGTCAAGAACAAGATGAGGGTCTTGGTCTTGGTCAAAGAAACAAAGTATGTATAGGTTTAATGGTGATATGAAGTACAAAGACCAAATTGCAAGATTTTTCTCATATATCTTTGTATAAATTGCAACAAATCCGGCCTATGTATTGTTGGGAAATATATTGTAAAAGACTTAATACTAGTAGTATAACAGTTAAGTCTGGTAGTATTAGTTAGTTCTGGCAGTACTAAGTTAAGTCTGGCAGTATTAAGTTAAGTCTGGCAGTACTATAGTTAGTACTGTTGGTATTTAGTTAAGTCTGTTTATGTAACATAATAGTGATAATAGTTATCTTAGAGATATTTTAGGAGAAATCTTAGAAAAGGATATGCATTATCCTTTCACACGTTTTGTATAGCCTTTTAGGGTTTCCTTGGTGTATAAAAGGAACCCTACGGCATAGAGTTTTATATAACAAATAGTAACATTGAAGCTTAATAGAAATCAATAGCAAAGTTAGTATTATATTATGTTCTTTTTAATACTTGTGTTAAGATTCCGCATTAACACTTGATATTCATACTCAGTGTCTCTCACATAGTTGATTTGGTTTTATTCAAGTTAGCTATTGTCTTACAAAGGCTATATAGATCCAACACAAGGACCTACATGATATCCTAACTACAAACCCTGCTTCTACAACATACTTCATATACGCAACAATGCAATCATCAACTGAATCGTAAATAGTGCCTTTAACTAGTAAATGATGGTTGTATGGTGCGTTTTCTAAAAATCAAATGCGAAAATTTTATAAAAGGTATATAAGGGTGCGTTTGGGTTTGAATTTGAGGGAAAGGAAAAACAAGGAGAAAACCACTTAAATATTTTGGTTGTGATGGTTGAATAACATTTATATACTTAGTAGCTTATTTCTATTTTCGGCAAAAAATAAGCTCGTGCGGCTTATTCGTGGACTTATTTGGTTTTGGGGTATAAAAAGGAACAAAGGAAAAGTGATTTTGGTTATTACCTATTCTTGTCATATTTCTATAGCTTATTATGGTGGCTTATTTCGAGAACTAAAATAACTTATAGCTTATTTAGCTTATTTAAAAGGTCCAAATAGCCTTGGCTTATTGTGGACTCTTTTGTGGTTCGACTTATTTTTGCGACATAACGTTTGGCTTATTTGAATACTAGAAATACTTAATCGCGTATCTTATAACTTGATGTCCGATTTCAGACTTGGAATATTTTTGAAAGTGTTTGTTCGGTCCTTTATAGGCCACGACCCAATTTGAGGCCCATTAAGCTTCGGCTTAGTTGTGGTGTCCTTGATTCGGCTTATTTTCTATTTACTCTTAATGCGTGTTCAAATTGATATTTCGGACTAATTAGGGTTTAAGAACTAAACGATACGGTTTTGGACTAGTATCCAATAAGTGAAAAACTAGTAATTTTGGGTGTTGAAATGGATTTTTGATCAAATTGTATTTTATTAAGTTAAAAGGGATTAGAATAGTCGTTTGGAAAATGCGTTTTGATAAAACGTCACGAAAACGTGGATTTTGGCATTTTGTCGGAAATTGTTGATTTAAGGAAAGTGTTTGGAAATAAGGTTTAAAACCTTGGAAAACGTTTTATAAACGAACGGGTCATACCAAAATTTTATAAAAATACTACACTTAGAAATATTTCACAAAAACTTACTTTTTCGAAATCCGACAAAAAGACGAAATAATAAAATATTATTATTTTAATAAATCGACTAAAAGATGAAAAATATAGTTTATGATTTTATAAATTATAAAACTTCTATTTACTGTTTAGTGTATCTAAAACACGTCATTTCTTATAACTTATTCATTTAAAGTAGATAACTCGAGGTTTGCCGGGAAAACCGTCAAAACTTATTCAACTAATGTTTTACTGTGAATTCACTTACTTCTAAATTTCTACTCCTAAATCATTTTATTTGACTACATCTAGTCGATGTGAGTACATAATACCTAGTATACGTATATAACTATTTCGGGCATATTTCTTCTAAGTCTTATTCATCAACCATCGCACAACCAATAATACTAAAAGCGATTGTACAACTCACGTTTAAGACTCCTATGCATCAACTCTAATCATACACTAAAAACATATTTCTAAATCGGATATCAACTGAATTAGGTCATGTTTGGACGTTGTTGCGTACTATTGTTTGAATCATACTCTCAGCTACTTATCACCTTTGCTTAAGGTGAGTTCTCGTAGCTCCATTTTCAAACTATTTTCCGTTAGGGGAAAATGATACTCAAGTCTATTTCATACATTTTTATCATTGTGCAAAACAAATTCATACTTTTTGGACAATGCTATGTGCTTATGATTGCGTGTATGAATGCTATGTGAAACCTATGACAATGCTATGAGAACACTATGTCAATGCTATGTGAATGCAATGAGATCTATTTATGCAAAGTTCTATATGGACTTTTACTTAGAACCACATATCAAATGCTCAAGTGCATATGTGTATGCATGCCATATGAGTACATACATATATCATTTGCCGACCTATGTTAGCTCCAACTGGTAGGCCTTAGGTACGGAGGATAAGTTCAACGCGTAGACCATTGACGAATGGTTGGTAGGATCAGATTTCTATGTTATGCTATGATTTCAAATGTCTATTGGAATGCTATGAATCTATTTGGAATGCTATGATCATTGAAACACTATGGTAGCATGGGATTGCTATGTGGAATCTAAATCTATTGCATGCATTCTGCTTTCATATTGCACATTTGTCCACAATTAAACTATGGCACAACAACTGGGTTTACATCTATACCTACGAGCTCACCAACTTTATGTTGACCTTTTGAGTATCATTTTTAGGTGTGATCAACAATTATTATTATTTAGAGGTATAGAAAATCAAAGACCTACACTACCAAGATGATTTCTAAAGGACAAGAGTTTTCGTTGCTAAGATTTTTATATCAACAATGTAAACATAGATTTCATGTAAATCTTGTATGGTATAATCTTGTATCTCGTGCGATGTAATCATAACATCGCATCCCGTGTTTTTGCTCTTAGCGGGGAGTGACAGATTGGTATCTGAACCAGGTTATAGAGAATGCCCATTTTTCTAAAATAAAAACACAACTATAACCAAACTACAGTTTTCGTAAAACCTCGAACATGATGAAAGTTGACTAGCCCAAGCAGTTCATAGTTTTTCCTAAAGTATGCATAGCCTGGTCAACTATGCCTAATTTATAAAGGATTACGAAATGATAGGGGTAGTTTTCTTAAGTTATATTAGAGGGGGAAGGACACAAAATTCTAAGATCACCTGAAAATGACTTGGCCATAAACGTACATGTTGCATACATGTACTTTCACTTTATACTCTTACATGAAATTCATCAGGATTGCTAAGACCTGAATCATCGTTGATTGCCTATTGACTTGCATGTTGCCTTAATTGCATTACATTACATGACGCCTTGAATGCTTATCCTATTTCTATTACCCATGTTTATCTTGCATATTTGCCTTGCAAGCTCTACATGTGGCCTTACTACTATATGATCACTATCGCTCATTCTTGGCTGACATGCTTGCTTTGCAATGCTCTATATGTCGTCATGCATACTCACACTTTGCTACTACTTACTTATACAAGCAGACCTATACTATCAAATTCTATTTTGAATTCTATACTAAAAATTATTTCGAATACGCCCCAATATTGAGTTATCGGATGGCCAATGTCGAATACACTATTTTGGATATAGTATTTTGGTCATACTATTTGAGATACATTATTTTGAGAACACTATTTTGGAATATTCTAATTTGGGTACACAACTACTCAATTGTTGCCCTATGCTATTACACCACGGTTATCACATACCATGTCTCCCCCACACTACTCACCTTGTCAGAAATTCTGAATACACCGCATTCTAAACCAACGAATTTGATTATATCCTTAGTCGCACTAAGAACAACTCACTGGCCAGCGTAGCCGCCCCAGTGTTCGTGTTCCAGATATGGTACCAATATGGACGACCCGAAGTCTCTCGGTCAAAATTTTTATACAATTGAAATGTTTTCTTACAAACCTTACGAAGTACAAAAATTTAGGATTTTCTATGGTTGATGGCTTTTAAATACAAATCGCTTCGAACACATGTTCAAACGTCAACTATCTCGAAAGTAAAAATCCGGATCACATAAGAAAAATCGCTTAGTCGATACCTAAATTTCTACAGACATCTTTTCGCATGACTATAATTTACAAGGATTTCAAACAATGTTGCTCCAAACTACGCTTATTGTCAAAATTTCAAAATGGTCTACTCAAATAAACGTCGTTAACAAATTTTAAAAACCATGCCTCCGTGAAGGGACGTCTACGCTCTATTTCGGCCATTAGAAACGAACTGAACACCTCTGATTATCAATAAGAATTTTCAAACGCTCCAAATCAATGACACCGGATTTTGCCTTTAGAAACTTTGATTTATAGATCATCATCTTTAAAATTCTCATACGCCTAACTACTCGTTCCTCCTTGATGTTTTCACATCAGGGACTGTCTTCTACAATCCTTTTATATATCAGCTATGGGATTTTTAGCAATGGTCATCCTCGTTGTTCAAACTCTAACTGTTCGTGCCCTTATTTTCGATATACGACATCAACAACTATGCTTACTCTTCCTAGACAATAAGGGTGCCTCTATCGCGACCCTCTGTTAATCTCACTCACGCTACTTGACTTAATATGAGATCTTTCTTACGAAACATGTACATAAGACTCTTATAGTCTGTACGGATAAGACACTGTGTACCATACCAATATCACCTCTATAATTTCAATTCAAGACTACGACTACCAACCCCATACCTATGAATTTGATATTTCTTCGCATTTTCTTCAATTTTCTTGAAGCAACCTCTTTCACATTTGGGAAGCCTACATCCCTACTTCTTCAATCTTAGTATACGATGATCGTTCCTCCATTCGGAGATGCATCCCTAATAATCTTTCTATCCCGTGTAGTTCTTACCTCGATATTGGTCAACGATACCCTTCTTCAATGATTTCGTCAATAACAAATTCTAATCTCTTCAATTCATAATTTACACGACGGTATGAGAAGTCGCAAAATATCTTTTTGGCACCAGACATCAAACGTGAGCAAGTTTTTCATTCTTCTTGTGGAAAACTAGAAAGGGGGGTTGAATAGTTTTCTACCACTTTTTCAAATTTGTTTTGATCTTATGTGAAGATTGTATGATATTGATGTTTGAGAATAGAAATAAGACAAGTAAAAGTAAAAGTTAGAAAGAAGTAACCAAGACACAAGTATTTATAGTGGTTCGGCTACAAGGACACCTTCCTTGCCCTACTCCACTCCCCGAGTCACCTACTCGAGAGTTTGTAAACACTAGTCACCAATCTCCTTTAACCGGCGGAGAAGCCTCACAACGTTGCTTACACCTTTTAACGGTACAAAGCTAAATACCGGATTCTTCACTCGGTAGAATTAACCCAACAATATTCTAGTTTTACAATGATGGAGAATGTAACTACAACAAGTAGATGATATACAAGATTCAGCAAGGTGATCTTGAAGATGCTATTGAGATGCGAAGCAAGATACTTGGTACTTGATCGTCTTAAAGGGGTGTTTGGCAATTTCTTGTTTGAAGAGAATTACCTACAAAATGCTAAATAAAACTATGGAAGAATAGAGAGAATGATCAGTAGATAAGAGAGTTTGTTGTTATAAAGGTGTGTCTAAACAAGAGAAATAGCTTGGTATTTATAGCTATATATTTTACTATAGGCCGGTTTCACCGGTTCTGTTGCAGAACAGAACCAGCCTTTATATCTAAGGGAACCGGCGCACAGTAACACAATCTGAATTTTGATATGCAAAATCTTGAGAGATCATGTGTAATCTTGTAAGATTATGTTAAGATATGCTGCAAATGGTGATGTTATTTATGATGCAAATATTACTTCACTTGTTTTGTATGAAATTTAAAGTGATGCTTAAAAATGGAAAATAAACGTTTAAGACGTTTAGGACATTTTCACTTTCATAGAGATTTTACTAAATGTTATCAACAAAACATGAGAAGATCGTACAATAAAATAAACGTTTTATGGGTTTATTTGTATTAACAATCTCTCCTTTTTTGTTGATGACAAAACTAAAATCTTTATGAAAGTAAATTTGTCTAAAATGGATTTGTTTTTAGGGTTCATTTTATTCCCTTCTCCCATTTTACTTCCCTTCTCCCCCTTTTTGTCAAAACAAAAAGGTGTTTTAGACCAAGAATAGGTTTGTAAACAAATTTATAACCGAGCAAACGGGAAGTTTTAATGCTCCCCTTGCTTTAGGATCCTCAATATTAAGAATGAGTTACAAACAAAGAGTTAGATACAAAGAGATATGCTCCCCCTTGCTATAGGAGTACCTACAAAAAAAAGTTAAAGACCAAGAAAAAAATGCTACTGTAGAACCGTCATCACCAGTTCTGTTCAAACAATGGAACCGGCTTTGTAAGCCAATGGAACCGGCTGACTTAAAAAGTCAGACCTGCGATTTTCATAAACATATTTGAAACAATACAACACATTGATAAATTTCAAATTACAACATTCATAAAATTAAGAAGACAAGAGATTCTTAACGAAATATGACATTATTCTAGGCCTAATTGTCCTAATCTAGAAGTGGTGCGAAAGAACATTAAGGCGATCAACGATGTGATTGAGAATGAACCGCATCTCATCTCGGAGATTGTCAACAATAACTTGTGTTCTTTGGCAATATTCACAAAACATTTCATGTGTTAGCAAGGGAAAAGGATTGTTTGGTCCTAATGGCGGAAGAGGTGGGAAGGTGGAAGTTGGGTTTGATGATTTTGGAGGAGGGGGAGAGGAAATTAGAAATTGTGGTGGCAATGATGGAAGAGGAAGTTCCATATTTAGAAGAGGTGGGGGTTTATTAGCCATATGCTCAATGGAATCAAAGGATGGCCTAGGAGGAGGAGGGTTGGTTTTTGTTGGTGAGAGGTCTTCTAGAGTGTCGAAGAGAGCTTAGGGAGAGGTGGGGGGAGTAGAAAACAAGAGTTCGATGGGATCGATGTTGATTGCCAAAGGCGAGGAGTGTTTGGATGGTTGTGTTGAAGCCAGTAGAGGAGAAGTCAAAGGTGGTGGTGTTGAATTTGGAGTCACTAAGAGTTTGCTAGGTGAGATCCCCAGGGAGAGTACGAGGGAGAGTGGCGATGAAGAATTTAGAGTTGATAGATGGGCCGTTTGATAGTCGGTGGGTGGTGATAGGCGATTATAAAGAGGGGATATCGGACGTGGGTTGGAGAAGCAACAAGGATGGACACTTATTCTAGCGGTGCGTTTAAAGGTAGGTTTCTTATCTTTAGGCATTTTATTTGATCTTTGGACATGATAACTAGTGTTTGGATTAACCATTTTATAGAAAAAAATGTTAGAGTTTAATGCATTGTTTGTTATTTTGGAGAAGATCTAATCATTGGATTTGCCTAAGGTCAACTTCTAAACACCTATGACTTATAGGTTAGAATTGGAGTGAATTTGTTAAGTTAGAAGGTTGAAATTCGTATTTAGACCAACTGTTGTGCAGTGTTGTCGGTTCTGCCGGTTCTGTTTGCGGAACAGAACCGGCTTTGAAAAGCCAATGGAACCGGCAACTGCTGCAGCAAAAAAATTCTAGTATGTGCCTATATGAACCAATGTTGGAGGTGTGGTTATCTCGACTCTAAAGAAAACAAAAGGATATTTAAAAAGAAAAGGAGGGGGGAGAAGAAGGTAAAGAAAAGGAAAAAGAGGGCGAAAAAAAGAAAGGGAGGGAAGGAAAAGGGGAAGGAAAAGAGAGGAGAGAGGGGAAGGGAGAGAAAAAAAAAAAAGAAAAAGAAGAGGAGAGGGAGAAGAAAAGGGGGAAGGAAAAAGGAAAGGAAAAAGAAAAAACAGAAAGAAGAAAAAGAGAAAAAAAGGATTGTTTGGTCCTATGGCGGAAGGAGGTAGGAGGTGGAAGTTGGGTTTAATGGATTTTGGTAGAGGGGAGGGGAGAGGAAGGAAATTAAGAAATTGTGGTGGCAAATATGGTGGAAGAGGGACATAGTTCCATATTTAGAAGAGGTTGGGGGTTTATTAGCCATATGCATAATGGAATCATAAGGATGGCCTAGGAGGAGGAGGGTTGGTTTTTGTTGGTGAGAGGTCTTCTAGAGTGTCGAAGAGAGCTTAGGGAGAGGTGGGGGGAGTAGAAAACAAGAGTTTGATGGGATCGATGTTGATTGCCAAAGGCGAGGAGTGTTTGGATGGTTGTGTTGAAGCTAGTAGAGGAGAAGTCAAAGGTGGTGGTGTTGAATTTGGAGTCACTAAGAGTTTGCTAGGTGAGATCCCTAGGGAGAGTACGGGGGAGAGTGGCAATGAAGAATTTAGAGTTGATAGATGGGCCGTTTAATAGTCGGTAGGTGGTGATAGGCGATTATAAAGATGGGATTCGAGCGTGGGTTGGAGAAGCAAACAAACGATGGACACTTAATTCTAGCGGGTGTTGCGTTTTAAAGGTAGGTTTCTTATTCCTTTAGGCAATTTTATTTGATCTTTTGGACATGATAAATAGTGTTTGGATTCACCATTTTATAGAAAAAAATGTTTAGGTTTTAAGCATTGTTTGTTATTTTGGAAGAGAAGAAGAATAATCATTAGATTTGCCTACGGTCAACCTTCTAAACACCTATGACTTATAGGTTAGAATTGGAGTGAATTTGTTAAGTTAGAAGGTTGAAATTCATATTTAGACCAACTGTTGTGCAGTGTTGTCGGTTCTGTTTGCGGAGGAACAGATCCTGCTTTGGAAAAGCCATGGGAACGGGCAATGTTTGCAGCAAAAAAAATTATAGTGTGTGCCTATATGAACCAATGTTGGAGGTGTGGTTATCTCGACTCTAAAGAAAACAAAGGGATTTAATCATTATATAAATTTATATATTTTTATATATATCATATATATATATATATATATATATATATATATATATATATATTATATTATATATATAATAATATTTACTATAATTATATTTATATTCATATATTATATATAATATATTGATAATCAAAAGGTCTCCTTGACTTGATGTAGCTACAATTGAATGTGTTTGAAATGACATATTGATCATGTGTTCCATTATAGACGTTCAAGAGACATATGTGATGAAAAACATTTTTTTATTATTAATCAATGCAAAAATTTTATTTTAAAATGTCCTATTTGTGAGAATTGATTTTTGAAAAAAATGAATTCATTCGAGTTTTATTTGAATGTGATTACATATAGTATGTATATGAAAACTTCCCGAATGTTTTTTTTGAGTAAATAGATTCCTAGACTCAGAGAGAGATAGAGAAGGAGAGAAATAGTATACCTTTTAGGCATTAGGTTCCATGAGACCGAGTCCTAGTCTAAGTAGATTAAAGGGTTCTCTTTTGAGTGGTTTGGTTAGAATATCGGCAATGTTGTCTTCGGAGGAGACCTTCTCGATTGAGATGTTTCCTTTTGAACATTGTCACGAAGGAAATGGTGACATATTTCTATATGTTTTGTACGAGAATGAAGAACGGGGTTTTTGCTTAGATCAATGGCACCTTTATTGTCACAAAAAATGGGTATATAGTCTAGGTTTATATCATAGTCTACAAGGGCTTGTTTCATCCATAAGGCTTGTTGGCAAGCTTTTCTGGCTGAAACATATTCGGCTTCGGTGGTTGAGATGGCTAAGGAAGTTTGTTTCTTGGAGAACCACGATGTGAGACAACATCCCATGAATGTACACACACCGCTTGTGCTTTTGCGATCAACATAGTCTCCCGCATGATCGGAGTCGGCATATACAATGGTTTCTACTCCCGTTCCTTTGGGATACCATAATCCTAGGTAAGAGATTCCTTTAATATATCTAAATATTCTTTCTACTACTTTAAGGTGGGAGGCTTTTGGAGCTTCTTGGAAACGGGCACATAGACAAACACTAAACATGATGTCCGGTCGACTAGCCGTTAGGTAGAGAAGGCTACCAATCATGCCACGGTATTTAGTGTCGTCAATGGGTTCACTGTCTTCATCTCAAGTGAGTTTGGTTTCGGATGCCATAGGAGTTTTGATAGGTTTGGAGTCTTCGAGACTGAATTTCTTTAGTATTTCTTTAACATATTTTGATTGATTGAAAAAGATTCCGTCTTCTAGTTGTTTGATTTGTAAACCAATGAAGAAATTCAGTTCACCCATCATGCTCATCTCAAACTCATTGTGCATGATTTTTGAAAAATCATTACAAAGATCTTGACAAGTTGAGCCAAAAATGATGTCGTCCACATAGATTTGAACGATGATGATATGCGATTTTCTTTTCTTAGTAAATAGAGTGTTATCTACTAATCCCATGGTGTAATTGTGGCTAATGAGGAAGGTCTTAAGTCTATCGTACCAAACTTTGGGTGCTTGTTTAAGACCATAAAGAGCCTTCTTGAGTTTAAAGACATGGTTAGGTTTTTCGAAATCAACGAACCCGGGAGGTTGAGAAACAAAGACTTCTTCATTAATAAAACCATTTAGAAAAGCACTTTTGACATCCATTTGATAAAGCTTGAAGTCATGTGCACAAGCATATGCAAGAAGGATTCTTATAGATTCTAATCTTGCTACGGGAGCATAGGTTTCATCGAAATCTATTCCTTCTTGTTGATTGTATCCTTGAGCAACAAGTCTAGCTTTATTTCTTGATACAATACCGTTTTCATCTAGCTTGTTTTTAAAGACCCATTTAGTTCCTATGATAGTTTGGTTTTCAGGAGGAGGAACAAGACTCCAGACGTCGTTTGTTTTAAATTGGTTTAGTTCATCTTGCATAGCCATAGTCCAACTTTCGTCTTGAATGGCTTCTTTTATGTTTTTAGGTTCAATGGTGGATACAAAATAAAAGAAGTTACTTTGACTTTGAACCTGAGATCTTAAGGTTCTTTCGTTTAGGTTACCTATGACAGTTTCTAAGGGATGATCTTTAGATTCCTTAATGTTTGGGATTTCCTTGTTTAATGGTTCATTTTCTTTGATTTCTAAGTCTTTTTCTTGTCTTTCTATATTTTCATTTTCAAGGACATCATCATCTTCTAAAGGTGGTGACTTAGGAGGGGGACTTTCGTTGAATTTCACATTTAGAGATTCTTTGACCCTCATCGTTTCTTTATTGAGAACAGCATAAGCTTTACTATTGGGTGAGTAACCGAGGAATATGCCTTCGGTAGACTTAGGGTTAAACTTAGTGAGATATTCTTTAGTATTGAGAATAAAGCACTTGCTACCAAAGACTTTGAAATATTCTAAGGATTGAAAAGCTCATAAGGAGTTTTTCCAAGGAAAGGTCTAATAAGAATCTTGTTTAAGATATAAGTGGAGGTGTCGACGGCATTACACCAAAATTTTTGAGGAATTGATTGTTCATTAAGCATTGTTCTAGTCATTTCTTGCAAGGTCTGATTTTTATGCTCTACTACCCCATTTAATTGTGGAGTACGTGGAGCCGAAAAATTATGAGTGATACCATTAGCATCACAAAAGGCTCCAAAATGTACTTCGTTGTCAAATTCCCGACCATGATCCGTACGTATAGATATAATGAGGCAACCTTTTTGAGTTTGAATTCGTTTACTTAAAACTTCAAATTGGTCAAGAGCTTCATTTTTGGGTTTTAAAAATCTTGTCCATTTATATCTTGAGTAGTCGTCGACTATGACAAAAGTATAGAAGTTTCCTCCGTAGCTTTGGACGACCGATGGACCAAACAAGTCCATGTGCAAAAGTTCTAAACATTTAGAAGTTGAAACCATGTTTTTGGGTTTATGACTTGTGTGTACTTGTTTTCCAATATTACAAGCATTGCAAAAATGACCTTCAAAATTTAGTTTAGGCAAATTCCTTACAAGCTCTTTAGATGAGAACGATTGTATAAGTCGCATATTGGTGTGACCCAATCTTCGATGCCATAAGGTCGAAGTATCATCTATATAGGTTAAGCAAAGACTATCTTTTGGAGATTTTCCCATTTTCATTATGTAAAGACCATTTTTCCCAATTCCACTTCCTATGGTAATGCCGTTTTTAATTATTTCGCTACCGGTTTTACTAAATAGCACTTTGCATTTTTATCGCAAATCTGCCCTATATTAAGTAGATTAAATCCTAAATTTTCTACGTGGCTTACGTCATGAATGGTGAGAGAGTTATGAGTGATTGTACCTTTCCTGACGATCTTGCTTTTTGTGTTTCCACCGAAAACTACATTACCTCCGTCTATAGTCTTGTAGGAGGAGAAAAGATCTTTGTTACCAGTCATGTGTCTTGAGCATCCACTATCCTTGATCCATTCATCTGAATCTAACTTAACTTTTAGACGTACCTATAATCACAAGGTAACTCAAGCATTTGGTCCCTAATATCTCATGGGTCCATTAGAGTTATGCATACCGTTGGTTGACCCATGTACGAAAATGGAGGACAAGGACCCCATTGGTTGAACATAGGAGGTTGGAACTGATATTCTTGTTGTGTTCCATCGTCCTAACCCACTTGATGATAGTTACTTTTAGGATATAGAGTATTTAAGTTCCTATGAGACGTTCTAGGGTGTGTTTGGATTTTAGTTTTTCTAAGCCCTTGCCTAAGTTTTAGGATTGGTAGTTGTTTGACACTCTTAGAGATGTTAAAGGAGGATTTCTAGTTACTAATACTGAGTCATTTTTCTTTACAATGTTATCTCTAAAGTTCTTGGCATTTTCCATTTTTGCTGCAGAGAGTCGGTTCTGTTCGTTAGAGCTAGCCGGTTCTCTTGCAGAGGGAACCGGCAATGCCAGTTCTACAAAGAGCATTTCGGCATTTTTAGGGTCTAACTTTTTTGAATTCGTGTTGCTAGTAGAAGCTATGTCATCTGTATATCCTATTCCATGTTTATTTTTAGGTGGTTTTTGCATTTCAAGCATTTCTTGCAAAGATGAACTACTATTTTCGAAGCTAGCTAGTTTTAGAGTTAGCAAGTTGACTTCGGTTTGAAGATTGACACATGACTCACATTCACGGCTAATTTCCTTGTTTCTTTCTAGTTGTTCTACTCTTGTTTTAAGTTCGTAAGCTTCTTTTTTTAGTTCTTCATTTTTTGCCTTTAGTTGTTTGTTTTTGTTAATGATCCTAAGACTAATTTTGCATAGTTTATCATACTCATTTTGCCATGATTCATTATCTAAAGATGAACTACTATAGTAGGGAGTGTCGGATAATACCTCATTATCGTCAAGAGCCATGAGACATATTTCTTCCTTCTTGGAATCATCTTCACTATCGCTCCAACATCCAACAATGAACGCCTTTTGATCATTGAAGGAGTGTTTGGGACAATCACTAATGAAGTGATTTGGGTCACCGCACTTGAAACATCTTCGATCATCTTTCTCCTTTTTATCTTCCTTTGCTTTCCGAAAGTTCCTTTTGTTGTCATGAGGTTGACGAACAAAATTTCCTCTTCTTCTAAAGAATTTCTTAAAATCTCTTACCGCCATGACATACTCTTCATCATTGCTATCCGAAGAGGTTGCTTCTATTTCACTTAGGACTTTTCTTTCTTTGAGAGCAAGTGATTTATACTTTTCTTTCTTGTTCCTAGAGGTCTCCAAGTCATTTTCAAGTACCACCTCATAGACTTTTAGATTGCCGATAAGTTCGTCTAGAGGTAAGGTTGACAGGTCCTTGGATTCCTCTATTGCCATGACCTTTAGGAGCCATTTAGTGGGAAGAGCCCTTAAGAATTTCCTGACACGATTACGACTTTAAAAAGATTCATCAAGTGCTTTTAGTGATGTAATAATAGTATTAAATCTAGCAAAAGCACAATCAATGGTTTCATCATTTGAAATGATGAATTCTTTATATTTTTGATCAAATAGGTCTATTTTATTATCCTTGATTTGTTTGTAACCTTGATGGGTAATTATTAAGGAATTCCAAATATCCTTAGCCGTATCACACATGAAAATCCTTTCATATTCGTTTTTTGGTAAAGCATTGTATAAAACCATTTTTGCTTCATCTTTTTTGGAAATTATTTTCTTATGATTTTCATCAAAATTTTCATAAGTGATAACTGCATCTTTACCATCTTTGTCTTTGATGGTAGGTGGTATGCGTTTAATTACACATACCTTTCACCATTAAAATCGGACTTAAATGACCCAAAACGTAC
>BQNB010103804.1:0-23955 GCA_026074375.1 Tanacetum coccineum
TTGTACAACTAACATCTATGCATCAAAATAAACCCAAAAGGACAAACAAAATTTAAATTTGAAAACTTATAAGAAAATCTTCAAATTTGTAGATTTCGACACGAACCGGACAACCCAAACGTTATTTAAATGAATAACCAAACACTAGAATCAACACCAAATATTTAGGTCTTCTTGTTTTCTTGATCAAAATTCAAAAATTATGAGTGTGTATGTGTTGTAGGTGGCGGACGAACACAAGACACACACAAGTGTGTGTTTATTTTTTTGAAATGAAATGAAAATGAGTGGAAATCTCTTAGCATATGGAATATATGTGTACACCTTTGGACACAACTCCTAAAAACTAGCCATGTTGTTCCCTATCCTTCCCATAACCGGCCAAGGGATCCAAGGGAGTCACGGGCCTTTCTTTTCGTGTCGAAACCACTTAAAAGCTCACAAAACTCAACCGTAACATTTACCCCAAAGTTAAAAAGCATTTTCATTCACTTTAAAAAATACTTTTCCATTAACTTAGAGTATTCACTTGCCATATTTACACTTTAAACCCTTCAAAATTGAATTTGGACATTAACGGACGTGTCAGAATCATTTTCGGCATTTCTCAAAATTCTAGGGTCAAACCACCCGGAATACACATAATACAATATTACCTTTCAAAAAGGATTATTAATCACAATAAACCTCAAATCATCACATATCTCATAAAATCATCACCGTCAACACGGTATAAAATCTGAATAAACTAACAAAAGTCAAATAGTCAAAGGACTATTAATGAAATATTCAGAACACAAAAAAGGCAGAGGTTATAGTAGAGGATTCATATTGTATCTCATAAGTGTGTGTTGTTTCTCTCTCTAGAAAACATACACACTCTTTCCTTTCTCTCTCTACAATCTAACAAACATGGCTTACTTTCATTTTTATCCTCCCCGACCTCCAGATCGTTAGTTTTATGCTAGAATCTTTATGGGTAACAGATATGCACGATTACTTATTAATAGATGGAGTCATATATATATACTAGATATGAGCTTGACATTGCCATATTGTCGATACAAACAAACTAACTAGTGTGGCGTTATTTTATGCAAAGAAGTTATACCCTGCACTAGTGGGAGAAATCTTTATTGTATGCAAGGAACAACCTAGAACAATATGACTAATGATTTCTTGACTACAAAGTAAGAAATCTATTACTCTAAACATTTAATGTATGTAGCCCTTTAAGAGAATATGTCAAGACAAAAAGATAAGTTATATGATTAAGTTTTCTTGGAAATCATAAACATGGAGTTTGAAATTAACTTGAAATTACTATTGATTTACTTTAGTTTAATAATTGTTATGTCTTATAGTTAAAGACATGTACATTAAGTCCTTTACTTGTAAAAAGACTTATAACGTAAAGTAAAAAAGTTATACTGTTATGTCTTCTTGTTAAAGACATGTACATATAGTCATTGACTTAGTCAAAGACTTATAACAAATAGTAATGTATTGGATGTTTATGTCTACTTGGTAGTACATACACATTAAGTCATTGACTTGCTCAAAAGACTTACAAAAGGATGCAGTTGGCTTAGTTATACTATTGATACCATTACATTTTAACTTAAGTTGGTATAATAGGAAAAGCCATATAAGTATAAGATCAATCTTATTGGAATACCTCATTTTTATGGTATGACCAACAAGGATAATCAAACTATATATTGATACTGTTTTGATTCATGATGATCTTTAACTTGTTTAAACTCCTAAAAGAGATCAAGGTTAGATATTTAAGTATGTCATGGATATACCCAATTAGAATCCAACCTAGAAGGTTAATTAAGATAAATGAGATATATCTCATTGTGTCTTAGTTGAAGTTTTAAATTTGGTAAAAATATCTTGGAGATTATTATTGACAAATTCCTAGAACTGTTAAGAGTATCTTGTTGTATACCCAAAGGAAACAATGGGATGCCATTTCTAAAACCCACACAAAAACAAAATTTATGTTGCTTGACAAGCTGAATTATTTGAGAATAGTCTCAAATGTACAAGAAGCGAGTATGAGTCTCACTCTTCTAAAAACAAGTAGGAGTAGTATAGGTCTTGAATTAATTCAAGAAGAAGATACATAAACCTTCTAAATGCACTAGTGAATGTCATACTGAGACTAAACATGAAAATGTTAAACCTTAGAATGATGTTACCCACATTCATAGATATGCAAGGATACTTCATGATACGTTTTAATATCAATGGTGAAGATTATGAGTTGGAGGATCATTATGAACTTGCTAACCATAAGAGATGCATTGTTAGATCTTGGATTTAATGAATGACTCAAAGAATATGAATGAAGAGATGTTGTCCTAAAGGAGATAATCATATTCTTGGAATTTATTTTATCTTTGACCTATTGGTTTAATGATGAGGTTTAAATAAGTTTCTTTTAGAGAAGACTCATAAGGACAATATTTTGTATACATATTTATTGCATGTCAAATGACATAAGTGTTTACTCGTTTTCATGTATTTGATTATGATTAAAACTTCCTCATTTACGAACTTTAAATATATAAAGATGATTAAATTGTCATACTTGTTTCTTGGAAGGAAATATGACAAATTGGATTTCAAGAACTCCTTATTAATTGATTACTTTGCGAGGACGATGTGTAATCAAATAAGGTTTTGTAAATCCAGTATAATCTTTAGAAAGTATACAAAAATGCTAGTATCCAAGCATGGATTAAAAGCATGCATCTAATAAGCATAATCTTAAGTTTAATTGTTAAATAAATCACTTGTTGGATTTGATTTTTAATTATAAATAAGATATCTCATGAGTACATCTCAAAGCTAGTGGGAGTAAATTTGTTTTTACTTTTCTAAAATAGATTATGTTATTGACCATAATTAGAAACAATTTATTTATCTAAGATTTTATTCCTTAGATTGGAATAAAGTTTCTTGAAAGAATTTTAGAAGATGAGACATGTAACCTTGGAATAATATGTTTGATACATTAAACATATGTGGTGAATTAAGTCAGAGTACAATATGAAATATCATTGAGTGACACTCGAATGATCTATCTTACTTGGTGAGATTGGATACATGAATGGAAACCTTAAGTCCCACTAAAGGATTCATTATGTATATCATATTATGTATGGGATAAGTTTTATCATTTGCATGAGTGAAATGATTTGACAACATGAAAATCTAATTGAAAGATATTAGAAGGAAAATCTAATTGAAAGATATTAGAAGGAACATTTTATTTAATGTTTAAATTAGGAATTCATTCCTAGAATTTATAATGAAGATACTATGGATATACATTGTGGTAATCATAGTAAGATCATTATGATCAGCAAACCTTGGGTTTGTGTAATACCCAAACATTATTAAAGAAGTGTTTAGAATTTACGGTGGTTAGCATAGTGTTGTTTGTATACACTAGTGCTTGTTTTAATTGAGATGATACTCAATCTTTGTAGAAGCAAGTTTTCATCTTATATGATAACATTGTTGGCTACATATGCTTGGTTTAAAAGCACAGTTGCATAATACTATATTAAAAGAATAAGAATAATTTACAATTTGAAAACTATTGAGATGACTGTCTTCATTAGGATGTTTTGTGTATGTCATACATCTTATGAAAAGTAATGTGACTAGACTCATATAAGCATACTTATAAGTGAGTGCACACTTACAAAATAACAGTCATCATATTATTCAAAGAACTTCACTAAGCGTGAAATACCTGAAATAAGTATTCTCAAAGTTACACAAGATTATAACCTAGTTAATTTGTTCATGGAACCTATGCCTTACCACTAATTATGATTGTTGTGGTTAATACATTAGTACTTAACTAGGATCATCATGCACTGACCTTATTTGGTATTTGGATAATGGAACTATAAGCAGTTGTATTAAAACAATGAATTGATATACGTGGTATGATCGTTTTCATTTATACTACTATGTTCTATATTTGCATGTTTAAATCCTTGAATAAATTTATTTATTCTAAACTATGTCCATTACCAGTTAACAATATGGGAATATTGTTAAGACAAGGTAAATGTGAGTGACTGGTTGTATTCTGGAGAACACGTAAAGATGTTGTCTGCCAGCTTCACATGTTATTCAATGTGGTTGAATATTGGATCCCGATCGTGTGTAGATCACTTTATGGATCGGCGTTATTGGGTTCATTACACACATGGTGAAAGTTATGTTTATCTTTAGACTTGAGAGGCAAGCAGGTTTCGCATGTATGGATAGTATTTCTTAATTATAAGCCTACCACTAGTCTGTCAAAAGGTAGTTATAAGGGCTATTTTCAGAAGTGTTTTGAAGTACATGACGGAAACTTGTAGTCAAAATAGGATTTGTTCCTCCACGTGTTTTGGAGTTAGATACTTACTGGGCCCCTCGTTGGGTTGATCAGATATTTGCTTGGCCGAGCCCAAAGTGTAGTTAAGATGACGCTTTTTACATTTAGTGATCTGAATCAATACAGATGCGAGAAACAGAATCGTTAAACTATGAAATGACTATTGATCCATATCCATATTTAACATTGTATCTGAAACAAAGGGATAGGACTAACTGAATCCATAGAAGGCTAAGTTATTTTTCCTAAAATTACAAACTCTGGTATTTCTAGGAGCGTTGATGATGTTTCTAGACTATTTGTCAATGTTAGTACGTTATATAATATGAATGAGACATTCGCAAGTTGGAGCTGTTGGGTTTGTGCTCATGTCATACGAATATTTATACGGCTGGAAATACGTGAGCCTACGGGGTCACACACGTTATACATTTAGGTATCACTTTATTAATGTGAATAATAATATAAATGTATATTTATTATTTATATTAATATAGGATTCGACAAATGAACACTAACGGTCGTTAATTAGTTAATTAACTATAACTAACTGATAAGGCTTTTTAATTAATGGGTAATTAAATGTAATTAACCATAAATAATTAGAAAAGTCAAAAAGTCAAAACCAAGGGGTTTTTACTTGAGTTCGACCGGCCATATGGAACCCAAGGGGGTTTGGTTTGGGCTTTGAGCTATCTTTTCCTACAAGGTATGTATTTTAGGTAAACCCTAAATACATCCCTATATAAGGAGGATCCTAGAGCTTATTATCCTCATCCTTTGCTTTTCTCTCCTCCTTGGTTCGATCATAAACAAAGAACCCTTAGGGTTTTGTGTTTTGTTTTCTTGGTGTTCACATATTCGTTGGTCAAGAACTAGCATTCGGGTGATACTGCTTGACGTGTAGTGTATGAACTTCGTGGAGGTTACTTACTTTAGTAACTAGAAGTAGTTTTCGGTAAAGCACGTTTATTACACACGTGCGTGTACTTCAAGATTCCTACGTTCTTTCCTAGGTTGGCTGCTAACGGTATGTTTCCTTATTTATGTTTTATGTGTTAATTACATGTGCTATATGAATCGATCAGTTGCGTAGCTCGTATAATATTATGTGTAATATTATTTGTTATTAGATAACAATTTCTAACAATTTCTATGTTGGAGAGAAATTTCCTAATAAATGAAAGGTATTAGAAAGGGTTTCAAATTTAGCTGTTGAGCAAAGAAGGCAATTGCATGTTATAAAAAATGACAACATAAGGGTCAGAGTTAAATGAAATGGTCAAATACCAAATTTTAAACCTTTTCCTGAGTTAACTCCAAATGGATGTAAGTGGTAGTGTTTCTGCTAACAAACCAAATGGGTATGGGCTTGTTGATAGGATAGTAGTACAAGATGAAAAGACTTGTCCATGGAAAGTACTAGTTTATAAAGGAACCCATGATGAGACATGGAGGGTTAAGACTTTTAATGACACACATACCTGCCTATAATCAAGAGACATCAAAAAATGTACAGCCACTTTCTTAGCAAAAGAAGTAGTGGACACAATTGTACCTAATCCCAAGATTCCTACCACTGCCAAATCAAAATGGTGTGTTTGGTAACGGGATTAATATAGTGAAGGAATTAGAGATTTAGTGTGAAACGTCTAACCCTTGTGCTAAAATGTATTTAGGATATGGAAATATGGTGTTTAGGGTATGGAAATAGTGGTATTTTAGTGGTGATTCGTGGTGGAGAGTGGTGGTAACATGGCGAGATAAAGGGGTGTTTGGATCATAGGATCCAAGGATCCTCACCACTCCTTCCTCCTCTCCTAATTGATTTATGGATTGTGTGTGTTAGATATGAAGTTCCCTGGCACATATGGGGGTATTTATAGGCTAACAAATATTTGGGACCAAGTTGGGGATGTATGAGGTCGGATTTCGGGCTAAATTCGCGTATTAATTTCATCAGACAGAAAGTGCGGCGCACTTTATAAAAAAACCGTCGTACTTTGGATCAGGGAAAAGGGCGACGAACTTATTGGAAAGTACGGCATACTTGTGGTCTTTTTCAGCTTTTGGACCAAAAAACAAAGTTGTAGATAATTCTTTCCCGGTCGTTTGGCCGCCAGAATCGCGTCAAACAGAGTTTGTATGACCAAGTTATGGCCAAAATAGTGGACAGGTGTCGGGAGATCTTTAACTTGAGTTCTTTCTTCGTTTAAGCTTCAATTCTTCGTGTTTTCTTTTGTTTTCTTCCACGACACGTATCATGAACCTATAATAGCAAATATAGTCTATTAAGTATTGAAAGTTTTTATAATTAGCTAATAAATATTTTTAAAAAGCATAGATAACGCATATAGAAATATGTATAAAATGCGCGTTATCAAATCCCCCACACTTAAACTTTGCTTGCCCTCAAGCAAATATAAAAAAAGAAAATTAGAAACAAGTTCCTAGGTGACAAAATAAGGGAAAATTTTAAAAAATTTGACCATATAATATTGTTAGCAAACCCTTAAGTGTGCGGGAGGGGGGTTGTTTGCGCCTTTTGCGCTTATTTATAATAAAACCAATAATATTTTTGATATGGTCAAAATAAAGAAAGAAATAATTTTTATAAAACAAAAACATAATTATTAAAAATATTTTTGAAGTTTTAATTTATGAAAACAAATATGTTTGACAATACCTAATGATTCTTAAGTTGTTTTAACATGACTAAGCACCTCACGAATAAGGAAAAATATAATTCACTCAAACACTCGTATATGATGTAATAGAGGATAACAAGGAAATCGTACTCAATTGCTCAGACATGATTCATTAAGTTACATGCTTGTTTCAAGAATCAACCAGCTTGCACCCGACCATGGCGTGTATTAGCACAAGGTATAATATCAAGAGAGGTATTTGAATTTCGGGTTATAACGTAGGCTATGGATTATCAAAGGGTGTGGATAAGGCATGTAAATAATATTGGAGATTGGTTAGGTATGGGTAATTTATGGAATTGGTTTTTAATTAATTAAAATGTCGACTAGTCAGGATAACCACCATGTTGCTAGCCAACTATTCTATCCTACTCTAAAACCCGTAGAGTGTTACCCGTTCAAAACAATCCACTCATATTTCTTAGATATACCAGAGGGTAAACGAAAAATCACACTCAATTGCTCAAACATGACTCATTTCATACCATAAGCTTGTACAAGAAACAAAATTGCACCGACGTAGCTTAAACACCAGGTATAAATATCAAAAGAGGACTTTTATTTAGGTTGTAACATTAGGCTACGTGATAATAAGGGTGTGGATAAGGCATGAAAAATATATAATTGAATTGGTTTTATAATATACATGTTGACAAGTCCAAGAAACCCATGTTGCTAGTTAATAAACATACCACAAACCCGAGAGGTTATCGAACAACAAACCTCGAACTCTTACAAATGATATAACAATATGCCTCACATCAACTTTTATTCATACTTCACTTTTTTCAATTTTTTTAATCACTTTTTATCTTCTTATTCTTTTTTTCGATTTTTTTATCACTTTTTATACTTTTTTTCCTTTTTTTTTCAATCAACCATTCACACAACTAACAATTCCGCCACACTTAATATAAGCATACACCACAAAAAAATACAAAATACGAAGGAGCTCATCTTCACATTTTGCTGGAATGACGCAACACTCGTAACAAAGCGCGAGCAAACAATAAGCAAATCATACCAAGCAACTAGCAACCAACCATTTAGACTTTCGACAAGGGGTAAGGCTAAGCTAAAGGTTATATATTTTTGTATTTATTTATTTTTTGGACAAAAAAATGAATAGAATGGCTCAGTGTTTTAAACTAGGGGAGTCATCACTAAGATGAGTGCTACAGAAGGGTTTATATATGGGTGGTTAGTTAATCAATGTAATTAGCTAAAAGAATAAATAATATGTTATATGGATGGGAAAATTTGGTTTAAATCCTATGTTGCCTCTTTGTCACATAAAAATACATATATCACGCGAACGTGATCTTACTGCGGTCTCATAATAATTGTCAAGCACAAGTTCTAGAATCAATAAATCACTGGCACATTCATAAACAAATGAATCAAGCATAAAAGATGTATGCTATAATAATAGGCTCGAAATCCTCACATATTTACTGGAATGGTTATAAATGCGCAAGTAATGTCATCGATCCCGAGTAGGATTCGCTCTATCAATCGGGACCATCTCTGATTTCAAAAACTTTATTTATTTACTAATTTTTATTCTAATATATTAACCTAAGTGGCAAAAGAAATTAAAAATAAGATTAGAATTTTAGATTACCGAGGGCAAACAAAAGTTTAAGTTCCATAAAAAATGAGTCTTATTTTTCTAATTTATTTTTCCCCCACACTTAAGTTAGCATTATGCGTAATTAGAAAATAACTTAAAATTAGGATAATGGAAAAAATAAATATAAGAGAAACAAGACTTCTCGAGGCTCATAAGTGCTCGGTTGAATTCTAAATATACAGCGCACAACCGAATGCCAGGCATGTGAATTCAACCGCATATAATATACCGATCTGAATATATATATCCCCACGTGTAAAATGCCAACCACCAATCCAGGCTTCATCTGTTTTATTTAGTCTGCAAAATAGACACAACTACAAAAACCGTAAAGTATTAAAGCGCACTTTCGTAGACACCACGATTGCATTTAGCGTATGCAACAAGCCTTTAAACCCCGAGTGGACGAGTTATAGTCACTTGAGGGTTTTCTGAGAACACACCCACAAAGTTCAAAAACATATATATTTTTTATTTTTTTCCAAATTTTTATTTATACACAATTTACTAAAGCAAGCACACAAAAAACACTACGAAATAAATAATTATAAGAAGGAAAATATAATAAGTTTTGTTCAAACACTTAGAAATACATATGAAGGCAAAAACTAAGATGAAAATAAAATCTTTTCGGATTTTTTTTAATTAAGACAAACACTTCACAAGCATGCACATAACGAACACAAAAAAAACAAATATTTGTTTTTAAAAATGAAATATTTTTGTGGACTCATGAAGAGAGTATGCCGCACCTGCAATTAAGTACTGCGCTCTTTTCCATTTTTGAATTTATAATGAATCACAATTAAGCAAACACACTTAATCAAGCATACAATCATAAAACTGATAAAAAAACTTTTTACATTTCTAACATGAAAATACATAAAACACCTAACAAACAAAATCAAACATGCAATGAAAACAAATATTTTTAGGTTTTCAATTTTATAACACAAACTAGGCAAACAAAAAAACTGATCGATTCGAGCACATACTCACTTAAGATATAACATAGTACCAAAACGATCAAAGAAAATAAATTTTAACAAAAATATTATTGTCAGGCCAGAACATATATTTTTCAAATTCTACACTTTATTAATTAAGAACACAAACACATTCATAAATACAGACAAACACAAACAAACAGATTAAAAAGAAACAAATTTTTTTATGTTTTATAATCTTTTAACCTTTTTTTAAGATTTTATAGTTTTTAATATAAAATATTATTAATATGTAAACAAACACACCCAAACAAGCAAGCGAACTGATACGAATACTATATGCAATCACAAACGAACTAAAAACATTTTTACATATTTATATTATTATTATGATTTTAATAAAGATACAAATAAACATACATAGAAGCTAGGAAGCAAGAAAAATTATAAACACATTACGAATATTTACATAACATAAGGTAAAAAGGAAATGCACCAGGTTTATTTTATACAAAATCGAATTTTTTTATGCAAGTGTAGAAAGTGCGGCACACTTCAAAAGAAGTGCGATGTACTTACTGTAAATTTTCAATTTTTTTTCACAGATGCAATGCAAGAAATAATAAAACAAAACTATTAAACATAAAGCATGGTTTTATTATATGAACAATGACATGCCAGTAATCAAAATGAGGCAAGAATTTAAATCTTTTTGTTTTTTTATTTGAATGACAAACTAAATATTCATAAATATGCAAGGCGTATAATCAAATAATAATGATTTCAAATGATCACATACCCGAGGCTTGCAATTTGGGAGTTTGTGTTACCACTAAACATAATCAGTCAAGAGAAGTGGATTATCACATGACAAGTGCGGCGGTTTTGGTATGAAACCGGTGCGCTTGCAGGTTTTATCTGCAAAGTAACAAGAGAAAACAGAGGAAGTACGACGCACTTCATTAGAAGTGCGATGCACTTCATTAGAAGTTCTGCACACTTGCAGCAATAGAAGATGATTTTAATAGATTTCAAGGAGAATTGAAGAAAGGGTTTAAAGCTGGAAACTGATGTGTGTTCTTAAATTGATGTGTGTATTGTAAAATATTATTGTGGGCTATTTATGGGCTTATGGGCTATGTCTATTCATCTTATTTCTTTAGGTAAAAGCTAGTGTTTTAGCCTTATATATAGGCTCTACATGTAACCTATGTACTTCAATGAATTCACTACTTAATAGTAAACATCTCTTTTCTCCTCAATCTCTCATATCATTCTTTACATTTCATAACACGTTATCAGCACGAAGTTTGCTTAAGAAAATAAAAGGACATAAAAAGCAAGATGGAAAAAGGTGAAGACGAGTGTCTAGTAGATAGTGGAACAACAAATACCATTTTAAAAAACAAAAACTATTTTTATGAGTTTCATATAGCAAATGCAAATGTCAACACAATATGTGGTACTAGTAACTTGATTGAAGGCTATGGAAAAGCTTGTTTTGTGTTACCTAAAGGTACAAAGTTAATCATAAATGATGCGTTGTATTCTAGTAGGTCCAGGAGAAACCTACTAAGTTTTAAAGATATAAGACGCAATGGTTATCATCTTGAAACCATGACTGAAAACAATGTTGAGTATCTCCAAATTACATCCATTCATAATGGAAAAAAGTCCATAATGGAAAGAATGAAAGGTTTGTCTTCTGGATTGTATTTTACATATATAAATCAGACAGAAATAAATATGATTTCTACCCGAAAGGGTATAGATAATAAAATATTTACCCTTTGGCATGATCGATTGGGTCATCCGGGTGATATAATGATGAGGAGAATAATTGAGAGCTCAAATGGGCATCCACTAAAGGACCTCAAGATCCTATTATCAAAAGATTTATCATGTGGAGCGTGCTCTCTTGGAAAAATGATAACCAGGCCCTCAATCAATAAACTTGAAAATGAATCTCCCTTGTTTCTAGAAAGAATTCAAGGAGATATTTGTGGGCCAATTACTCCTCCATGTGGACCATTTAGATACTTTATGGTATTAATCGATGCATCATCCCGATGGTCCCATGTCTGTCTGTTAGCATCAAGAAATGTTGCTTTTGCAAGGCTATTAGCCCAAATAATTCAATTAAGAGCACATTTCCCAGATTATCAAATCAAGAAAATTAGGCTTGATAATGCAGGAGAATTTACATCTCAATCATTTAATGATTTTTGTATGTCAATTGGGATTACGGTTGAGCATCCTGTAGCACATGTGCATACACAAAACGGTCTAGCTGAATCTTTAATAAAAAGATTACAATTAATTGCTAGACCATTACTTATGAAATCAAAATTGCCATCTTCTGCATGGGGACATGCTATCTTACATGCTGCTGCTCTTATTAGATTAAGACCAAGTGCATCGCATAAGTATTCTCCACTCCAACTGGTTTCTGGAAGAGAACCAAGTTTGTCTCATCTAAAAGTCTTTGGTTGTGGCGTCTATGTACCAATATCACCACCACAACGTACAAAGATGGGACCTCAAAGAAGATTGGGAATTTATGTTGGTTTTAATTCTCCATCAATCATCAAATACTTGGAACCATTAACTGGAGATGTTTTTACAGCACGTTTTGCTGATTGCCAATTTGATGAAACAATGTTCCCAATCTTAGGAGGAGAAAATAAAAAGTTAGACAAGCAAGATGTAACTTGGAATGCATCACAAATATCTTTTCTTGACCCTCGAAGTGGTCAATGTGAATTGGAGGTTCAAAAGATCATTCACTTGCAACGAATAGCAAATGAATTGCCTGATGCATTTACAGATGCAAAAAGAGTTACTAAATCATATATTCCAGCTTTAAATGCACCTTCTAGAATTGATATTCCTGAAACTCTAGATGAGTCAAATGTACGCAGAAAGCGTGGAAGACCAGTGGGTTCAAAAGATACAAATCCACGAAGAAGGAAAGAGCAGAATACAACTAGAAAAGTTCAAGAAGTTGTTATCAATAAAATCCCAAAAGAAATTAATAATAACACAGAATATGTGGATAAATCTCTTGAAGATGACCATGTACCTAATGAATATGAGATCTCAATAAACTTTGTACAAAATGGTACAACATGGAATCGAAATAAAACACGTGTTGATGAAATTTTTGCATATGCTATAGCAAGTGAAATAATAAATGATGAAATTACTGTGCCAAAATCTATTGGAGAATGTCGACAAAGAAATGATTGGCAAAAATGGCAAGATGCCATACAAGCTGAACTAGATTCACTTGAAAAACGCCAAGTATTTGGCCCTGTGACATTAACCCCAAATAAGGTGAAGCCGGTAGGCTATAAATGGGTATTTGCGATAAAAAGGAACGAGAAAAATGAAATTGTGAGATACAAAGCGAGACTTGTAGCACAAGGTTTCTCACAAATACCTGGGGTAGATTATGAAGAAACATATTCACCTGTTGTGGATGCAACGACTCTTAGATTTTTAATCAGTCTTGCAAATGTTGAAAGGCTCCAAATGCGCCTTATGGATGTTGTCACAGCTTACTTGTATGGATCACTTGATAGTGACATTTACATGAAAATCCCAGAAGGAATGAAAATGCCGGAAGCTTGTAAATCTAAACCCCGTGAAATGTTCTCAATTAAACTGAAAAGATCTTTATATGGACTAAAACAATCAGGACGAATGTGGTATAATCGTCTGAGTGAATATCTTTCAAAAGAAGGATATAAAAGTAATCAAATAAGTCCGTGTGTTTTTATTAAAAGATCAAAGGCGGGTTTCACAATCATTGCAGTGTATGTTGATGATTTAAATATCATCGGAAATCTTGATGAAATTGAACATACTGCAAATTTGTTAAAGAACGAATTTGAAATGAAAGACCTTGGTATGACTAAATTTTGTCTCGGATTGCAAATTGAGCATTTGTCAAATGGAATATTTGTCCATCAATCAAACTATATGGATAAAATATTGAAACGATTCAATATGGATAAAGCTCATCCGCTAAGCTCACCAATGGTCGGTCGGTCGCTTGACCGAGAACTTGATCTGTTCCGCCCAAAAGAACATGATGAGGACATTCTTGGTCCTGAAATACCATATCTAAGTGCGATTGAGGCTTTGATGTACCTTGCTAGTAATACACGTCCAGATTTTACCTTTTTAGTAAACTTACTAGCAAGATATAGTTTTGAGCCAAGACGCCGACATTGGAATGGAATCAAACACATTTTTCGTTATCTTTGTGGTACCCATGATATGGGATTATTTTACCAAAAGAACTCAAAATCTAAGTTAGTTGGATACACTGATGTTGGTTACTTGTCTGATCCACATAAGGCACGATCACAAACAGGGTATGTTTTTACTTATGGAGACACTGCAATTTCTTGGAGGTCGACGAAGCAATCATTAACTGCTACATCATCAAACCATGCAGAACTTATTGCACTTTATGAAGCCGGTCGAGAATGTGTTTGGTTACGATCGATGATTCAACACATCCAAGAAGAATGTGGACTCGAGTCTATCAAAGGAAATCCAACCATATTGTATGAAGACAATGCGACATGTATAGCTCAAATCAAGGAAGAGTATATTAAAGGGGACAAAACAAAACACATTTCTCTAAAAAATTTCTTTACATATGATCTACAAAAGGATGGAGTTATTAATGTTAATCAAGTTCAATCAAGTGATAATTTGGCTGATTTATTCATAAAATCTTTGCCAACAAAAGTGTTTGAGCTACTGGTTCGGAAGATCGGCCTTCGACGTTTAAAATATATGCATTAATTTGAGGAGGAGCATTATGCGCACTACACTCTTTTCCTTCATCAAGTTTTTATCCCATTGGGTTTTTCTTGGTAAGGTTTTTAACGAGGCAGTCTATAGCGTATAATAAACAATGAATATCCAACGATGAATATCCATTGGGTTTTTCATGATTCACATATTGCCAAAACAAACGATGAACACTACATCATAACCAAACCAATAACCAATTGCTCCCACAAACAACCAACCTCCGAACCTTATAATATAACCCGGGGGGCTGTCACTACCCTACCGAAAATCAACAACAACGTCACCAAATGATGTGTTTGGTAACAGGTTTAATATAGTGAAGGAATTAAAGATTTAGTGTGAATCATCTAACCCTTGTGCTATAATGTATTTAGGATCTAAAAATATGGTGTTTAAGGTCTGGAAATAGTAGTATTTCAGTGGTGATTCATGGTGAAGAGTGGTGGTAGCATAGCGAGATAAAGAAGTATTCGGATCATAGGATCCAAGGATCCTTACCACTCATTCCTCCTCTCCCAGCTGATTTATGAATTGTGTGTGTTAGATATGAAGTTCCCTAGAACATATGGGGGGTATTTATAGGCTAACAAATACTTGGGGACCAAGTTGGGGATGTATGTGGTCGGATTTAGGGCTAAATTCGTGTATTAATTGCATCAGACAGAAAGTGCGGCGCACTTTATAAAAAATCATCGTACTTTGGATCAGGGAAAAGTACGCCGTACTTATTGGAAAGTACAGCGTACTTGTCATCTTTTTTAGCTTTTGGACCAAAAATTAAAGTTGTAGATAATTCTTTCCTGGTCTCGTGGCCGCCAGAATCGCGTCAAATGGAGTTTGTATGACCAAGTTATGGCTAAAACAATGGACAGGTGTCGGGAGATCTTTAACGAAAGTTCTTTCTTCGTTTAAGCTTAAATTCTTCATGTTTCCTTTTGTTTTCTTCCACGACACGTATCATGAACCTATAATAGCAAATATAGTCTATTAAGTATCGAAAGTTCTTATAATTAGCCAATAAATATACATAAAAGCATAGATAACGCATATGGAAATATGTATAAAATGCGTGTTATCAAAAACAGAGAACGGTTGGGTCTTGATGGGTGTTTTATGTTTGGACCATGACCTGATCAAATATTAACTGCAGTGGGTGTGGATCCTAACAATAGAAATTATCCAATGGCATATGTTATTGTGGAAGCTGAAACAAAAGATTCTTGGATGTGATTTCTAGATTACTTGTGGGATGATCTGGACTTAAAGACTGATTCAAACTTTACATTCATATCAGATAGGCAAAATGTAAGTATTATTCTTTTATTGCTTATATTTTACTTATTAGCTGAATCAAATATAGTTATTTGTTTCTTATATATTAAGTATCTGTTTATAGGGGATAATACCAGCAATACAGACCATGTTTCCTAGTGTTGAGCATAGATATTGTGTAAAGCATATCTATGACAACATAAAACTTGTTTGGAGGGGCCAATTATATAAAGATTCTTTATGGAAATGTGCTACATCAACAACCATTTCAAATTTCAACAAGCATATGGAAGAGCTAAATAGGATCTGTAAGGTTGCTTACATTTGGTTGAATAAAATTCCACCAATGCATTGATCTAAGTCACATTTCTCAGGTAAGTTAACTTCATAAACTTTACATGTTTAATTAGATGGTATGACTTTTAAGTATGCTAAGTGAGAATGTGAAATATTAATGTCACAGAGCGCACATTGTGATGTGATATTGAACAATATGTGTGAGGTACTTAATAGACAATTGCTAGATGTTGGAGACAAGCCAATAATCACTTGCTTGGAGTATATTAGGGTATGCTTGATGAAGAAGATTATGATTGTGCAAAAGGTGATTGTTAAGTTTGATGGACCTCTTTCCCCCAATGCAACCAAACTGTTTAAGGTTATCAAGGATGAAGCTACACAGTATAAGGCTCTGTTTATATGTCTATTGTTCAATATGTATATCTGTAAATGCAAACACCTATTCATATAAATGTTAATTTGTCAATAGGTTGATTGGAATGGAGAAGATAAATATCAAATCAATGGACCTTACCAAGATCAATGTGTGGTTAATATGAAAGAAAATGTGTGTTCTTGCAGGAGATGGGAGTGAACAAGAATGCCTTACAAGTATGTTGTTGCTGCTATTAATGATACGAGGAACAATGGCATGGAAGTTGGTTTACCATAATCCTAGGTTCACTCTTGCTACTGGCACAGAACTTGGGAGAAAATGTATAGCTTTAAAATTAATCCAATCATTGACAAAGAGTATTAGACTAAACATAAGGCTCCAATAACCTTGCTTTCACCTGTGCATCACCCTCAAGTAGGCATACCACCAAAAAAGGAAGAAGAGTGCAATTAAAGTTGAAGAAATGGTGAATAAGGGTGGAAAGCTGAGTAGGGTTGGCATGATTGTTAGATGTGTCTTATGCAAGCAATTAGGACAAAATAGAAGGTCTTGTAAAGGTCAAAATATGGGACCAAAACCAAGTGTAGGGAACAAGAAAAGGAAAACATACGCAAAAGGAACCTCAAGTACTCAGCCTCCTCCAAGTACCCAGCCTCCTTCAACACCTAGAAGACCACTAGTTATTGTCATCAAAGAGCTCACCATTTGCCAATACAAGATCAGCAAGCCAACCTGTTGAATCTGTAAACAAGGATGGAAAGAACAAGGGTAAAGAAAAGGTTATGTAGGCATGGTATTCTTATGTGTTGGTCTTATTTTGTCATTCCAAATTGTTTAAGTTGGTGTCTAAACTTTGTCACTTGTCTTTGTTATTTGTGTATGCAGACTGATATGTCTTAGGGTGTCAAAAAACATGTTTAACTTATGACTATATCCTTTTGGTTATGCAATAGACTGTATGTCAATGACTTATGCATCAAAATTAAATGGTTATGATCTCATTTGACTAATTAGTTATTAGATGCTAACATTTAATATGTAGGTAGATGATAACATTTAAGAAGTTAATTTTGACATTCAATTGGTACAAATGGTTGTTGGTTGCCCATTCAAGTTTCTTTTGACATTCAATTCTCTGAAACTATCATTTTCATGAGATAGAAAAAAGCAAACTAAAAAAAACCTTTGATAAACATAGAAAAAACTATTTACATTCAACCATTACTTACATAACATGACCCAACACTTACAACAACCTTTATTTTAAACCATAGCAGATTCTAAACCGCTACATAAACCATAGATAATTCTAAACCACCAAAAGCTACCCATTTTAGATTACACTTCAATTCAGGAGATAAGCAACAAAAAGAAACCAACTAACACCTATAATCCACTTCAATCTTTGAGCTTGATGTGCTTGTTCATTTACTGTTGCTTGAAGTTCATTAGATCTTGCTTGAAGTTCATTCATAGATCTTAATAATCTGGGTATAATTTGAACGACTCTAGGACACATTGGTTGGTCATACCAATCTATAATGCAACAACTCCCCTACAAATATGATTTTAGGTCAAATTAGCATAACCCTTTGAAATTAAACAATACATAAACTAACAACTTACCGAAAAACAATAGAATCTCCTCCTTGGGTTTATAGCAGTCCATGATGTTCGAATAACAGAATGGGCATTACAATTAAGACAACGAACCATGGTTTTGTTTCTCATTTGGATGTGTGTGTGTGTGTGTTTTAGTTTCAAGTTTTGTATCTGATTATAACATATTGAAAACCTAATATAATAGGCAAAGAAGGGGGAAAATCACGCTTACTTAAGAAAAGAGAGGGAAATCATAATTTAAAAATTAACCCTTCCAAGTTAGTGAACAAATGTCAAGTTAGTCCTTTTTAACGAGCATTTAAACGATATTAGGTATTTGGATAGGAAATGTAAAAACTGAATAGCACAAGGACATGACTCGCTGAAAAAAAGTTTAGAGACAATACCGGCAAAACTCGATAAACCTTAAGGAGCATTTAAGTAATTAACTCTTACTATTTTAACTTTTTTTTGTCAGATATACTAATTTACTATTAACTAATTAGTTAGTTTTTTTATTTATAATTTGTTATAATATTCAAGTTATGATAATATGGTAAATCTATCAACTTCTCAATCTAATTTTATTAGTGCACAATTAATTCAGAGCGATTTGAAAAAGAAAGTTGCAAACAAATCAAGGTGAAAGGAGTATTGTTTATCTACCAATTTTAGAAAGTATAAGCTCTTTATATTTATACTAGCAGGGTATCCGCGCGTTACAGCGGCGGATACCCTGCGATTAATTGGAGAAAAATAAAAGGAAACTAACCTCGATCAGGCTGGTTCACCCATTTTTATAGGTTCTAACCGGTTCTCTCTGGTTCGTTTTCAGACGGCTTTTATTTGCTAGTGTTAGAAATCAAGAAAAGACTCGGTCACTTCTAAAATTGTATTCGTAGCTCGTAGTTAATCGGTGTGTAAAAGTAAGCTAACCGAGTCAACATAAGGAGACCTTATGTTGACCACGCCCCAAACTCTTGTATAGAAACCCTCTCCTTCCATGGAGAGGGTGTTGGTCATTTGGATAATCTCATATATTACATGTTTCTTTTTCTCTCTAAGTGATCAACCACCCTTCTTTCTCTCTCTAGATTTTTCTTATTCTCATCTTGTTAGATTGTGTGATTTGATGCCGTTCAAAAAAAATATTATGTGATTTGATATCCTAAAATTGGTATCAGTCGCCATGGGGTGATTTAGATTGATTTGTGTGCGTTTTTACCTTAAAAATAATCGATTTATAAGCTAATATAGGTGTCATATTTGAAATTTTAAAACCTTAAGATTTTGTTGTTAAAAACCTTAAAGATTGTGTTTTTAAGATACATCTAGCCTAGATATAATTAGTTTTATAAAAGTTTCAAGGAAACACGTAAAAAGGTATGGTTTTAGGTGATGGAAATGTAACAATTTCTTGGGTTTACTATGTGGAAGGGTTAGGACACAACTTATTTTATGTAGGGCAGTTTTGTGATTCTGATCTTGAAGTGGCTTTTCGCAAACACACCTGTTTCGTTCGTGACCTAGAAGGTGTTGACTTACTCAAAGGATCAAGGGGTTCAAATCTAAACACTTTGTCACTATAAGAAATGATGAAGTCCTCACCTATTTGTCTCCTGTCAAAAGCTTCAAAGACTAAGTCTTGGTTGTGGCATCGAAAGTTGTCTCATCTAAACTTCGGTTATATCAATGAACTTGCCAAACAAGGTCTTGTCCGAGGGCTAGCCAAAACTAAAGTATCAGAAAGACCACCTGTGCTCTACATGGTCTTTAGGGAAGAGCAAGAAATACACCCACAAACCCAAGTCTGATGATTCTATCCAAGAGAGGTTATATCTGCTGCATATGGATTTGTGTGGTCCAATGAAGAATACAAAGTATCAGTGGGAAAAAGTACATTCTGGTTATTGTTGATGACTACTCACGGTTTACTTGGGTAAAGTTTTTATGTTCGAAAGACGAAACTCTAAAGATCGTGATTAAACTTCTTAAGAAAATTCAAGTTCGTCTGTATGCCACAGTCCATAGCATACGAATCGATAATGGAACAGAATTTATGAATCAGACTCTGCAAGCATATTATGACGATGTCGGTATCATACACCAAACTTCAGTTGCGCGCACTCCACAACAGAACGGCGTTGTCGAAAGACAAAACCGTACTTTAGTGGAAGGTACATGTACGATGTTGATATTCTATATGGCTCCATTGTTTCTATGGGAAGAGGCGGTCGCGACAACTTGTTATACCCAAAACCATTTTCTAATTTGAAGGCGTCACAACAAAACACCATATGAACTCATTCATGACAGAAAACCTGACTTAACGTATTTTCACGTCTTTGGTGCGTTATGTTATCAAACCAATGACAGTGAGGATCCGGGCAAGCTGAAACCGAAAGCTGATATTGGAATTTTCGTTGGCTACGCACCTGCTAAGAAGGCTTACTGAATCTATAATAGGCGAACCCGTTTGATCATGGAAACCATCCATGTTGAATTTGATGAGCTGACAACAATGGGTTCTGAACAATTCAGTTCAGGACCCGTGCTTCAACTTATGACTCCTGGAACAATGAGTTCAGGACTCGTGTAGAATCCTCCTTCTACAACACCTTATGTTCCACCAACTAAGAATGAGTAGGATTTATTGTTCCAACCAATGTTCGATGAGTACTTTAATCCTCCACCAAGTGTTGTTTCTCCAGTTCCTGTTGCTGCTGCTCCAAGACCTATTGATCTGACCGGTTCATCTTCGTCAACTTTCATTGATCAAGTTGCATCCTCTGCAAGTACTTCATCAACAATACAAGAAACACAGTCTCCAGTTATGTCTAAAGGGGTTGAAGAAAAATTACAACAAACACAGCTTGTTGATGATCCCTTTCTTGATATTCATACTATAGAACCAAGTTCTCAAGAATCATCATCAACTGTGCAACCAGCTAACCCACCTTTTGAACACATCAGTAAACAGACAAAGATTCATCCTTTAGAAAATGTGATCGGCAATCCTTCTCGACCTGTCTCTACCCGAAAACAACTACAAACCAAGGCTATGTGGTGTTTCTTCAATGCATTCCTCACCTTCGTCGAACCCAAAAACTTTAAAGAAGCATTGCTAAAATCTTCATGGATTGATGCAATGCAAGAATAAATTCACGAGTTTGAACGACTAGATGTTTAGGAACTTGTACCTTGTCCATACTTAGCAATGATAATCAATCTGAAGTGGATTTTCAAAGTTAAGCAAGACGAATTTGGAGGGGTATTGAAAAACAAGGCAAGGCTCGTAGCTAAGGGATATCGTCAAGAAGAGAGAATTGATTTCAAAGAGTCATTCGCACCGGTTGCTAGAATTGAGGCCATTCGTATCTTCCTTGCAAATGTTGCCAATAAGAACATGACTATCTACCAAATGGATGTCAAGACGGCTTTCTTAAACGGCGAGCTTCGCGAAGAGGTTTATGTCAGTCAACCAAAGGGCTTTGTAGATCAAGACAATCCTACCCACGTTTATAGGCTGAAGAAGGCACTTTATGGCTTGAAGCAGGCTCCACGTGTGTGGTATGATATGTTGTCAAGCTTTCTACTCTCTCAAAAGTTCTCTAAAGGTGCAATCGACCCCACATTATTCACAAGAAAGGAAGGCAAAGACATTCTCATGGTACAAATTTATATCGATGATATAATTTTTGCATCTACTGATCCTAACCTATGTGATATATTTGCTGATAAAATGATTACTAATTTCAAGATGTCAATGATGGGCAAAATGTCATTTTTTCTTGGACTTCAAATTTCTCAAATTCCTAGAGGCATATTTATAAACCAGATAAAACATGCTTTAGAAATCCTTAAGAAATATGGTATGGACACTTGTAACCCTTTTGACGCATCCATGGTAGACCAGACCAAACTACATGAAGATCTACAAGGGACACCCGTTGATGCTACCCGTTATCGTGGCATGATCAGATCCCTCAAGTATCTTACATCAAGTCGACCTGATCTTGTATTTATAGTATGCATATGTGCTCGGTATCAGTTAAAGCCTACCGAAAAGCACTTACATGATGTTAAACGGATCTTTCAATACCTAAAAGGTACCATGAATATGGGCCTATGGTACACAAAAGACACCAATATTGCACTAACAGCTTATGCAGATGTGAATCACGTCGGGTGTCAAGACACGAGAAAAAGTACTTCAGGCAGTGCCTAATTCTTAGGAGATAGACTTGTCAGTTGGTCCTCAAAGAAACAGAAAAGCCCTGCTATATCTAGTACATAGGCAGAATACATTTCCTTATCTGGATGTTGTGCCCAAATCCTATAGATGAGATCACAACTGACAGATTATGGATTTGAATTCAACAAAATCCCTCTGTACTACAAGAGTGTTATTACTCTCTGTTGTAACAACGTCCAACATTCAAGATCGAAATCATATTGAAGTCCAGTGTCACTTTATCAAAGAACAAGTCGAAAATGGTATGGTTGAGCTTTACTTCATTTTGACTGAGTATTAGTTGGCAGACATCCTCACCAAAGCGTTACCAAAGGAAAGATTTGAATTCCTGATCGAAAAGCTTAGGATGAAAAGCATTTCTTCAAAAGCACTTAAGACTCTGATAGAAGAAACTGAAGAGTGATGGTGGCACTTCTTAGTGTATCCTATGTAAATATATAAAAAAGATAAAATCTCAAAAATATTTTCCATTTCTTAGATTAGATTTTTTATGAAAAATAAAATAGAAAAATATAAAACCCATAAAAAGAAAATACAAAAATATAAAATCAAACAATACCAAAAAACATGTTTTAAATGACATGTCTTTTGTAATCGGTAATATTTATGGCTTTAGAAATGTCATTTAATAATGACACAGAGCTGTAAATAAAGTTCAAACTTAAGTTTCAAAAGTTTTTAAAACATGTCATTGGCTTGCAGTTATTTCAGACTGCAACCCGATTTTAATCTTAAAGGCAAGTATATCGCCAAAAAGATAACTTGACCTCACAACTGGAATTAAGTTTCTCAGGCATGATCTACTTTATAATCATGTAAAGGCTTGTATATACTTTGCTACACAACCCGGGCTTTCTTAAAATAAGTGTATGTGTCAGTCATTTATTTTTCAAAATAAGAGAAATTTTATTTTTGTTGGTGTTGTATGTCAAAACAAATCAGTCATCTCAGTTTCTGATCAGAAAAAGAGTTTTAAAAGAATTTTCTATCACTCAAACAATGTCTACAGCTCTTTAAATAGAAAACGGGACATTATTTGAGGAGGAAAAATTCTTTCAAAATGATCTTTCAAAATAAGCAAGGATTAACATGAAAAGGTCTTGAACAATAACGAATCATAGTTTAAAGGGGAGTTAATGTAATTTTAACTCATATGGGCTTTAAATACTATTTGTTTCAACCTTTAGGGACTAAAATGCAAAATCTAAGACTTAGATCTTAAGTTTGCTCCTATAGGGACTTATGTTGTCATTTCTCTAAATTATTTAGGCTTTGTGTTAAGTTAAAATGGAAATAAAAGGAGATGCAAACAAGAGGGACTGCTTTTGCCGATTGGGGAAACCCCAAGTTTGTTAACCCACTAGATCGAAATGTGCATAACACATTTCTCACAAACACATTTCTCACAAACTCTCTCATTTCTCATATACACATTTCGCATAATTCAAACTCGAAGATCAAAAGTCATTTTCAAGTTAAAGGTACAGGTAATACATGATTATTAACTCTTAAACATATCTCTCTTAACTAGGATTCGATTGAATCACTCTTATTTAGTCGAATGATCTTAAAATTGATTTAGGGTTCATGAAAATTAAAAGTGGGTGTTAGTCCA
>BQNB010103805.1:0-23955 GCA_026074375.1 Tanacetum coccineum
TGTATGTTCCCGAAACCGAATTCATTTATAGCTAAGTGTCCATAAGACACTACAAGAAAAAAGAGCTTTAATGACGGAAAATTTAATGACGACATGAAATTTCGTCATTAAAAACAACCTTTAGTCACGAATAAATAACTCGTCACTAAATTCTTGTCACTCCTACAATATAGTGACGAAATTGTTGTCACAAAATCAAACTAGTTCTACTAAGATAAAAACATCACTTAATTAGTAAAAAATCTTTAATCTCGTATTTTTTGTATATGAAATTCTCAGTATTAAGTGATAACAAAATTAAAATCGATGATTTTAAATTAACATATGCGGTAACAAAAATAGTAAACCAAAAGGGGTGACTTAGCAGTAAGAATATGGAAGGTTCACTTATGCTGATTTCGAGCTATCTAAAAGATAGTGGCCCTAACCGGGTCACAATATCGAGTCAAAAACTCAAATAAATCAAAAAAATAATACAATTTTCAGAAAAGAATATATACTACAATATTAACTTGAAGTGACGAAATAACTCGTCACTATGTAATAAAAAAAAGCCTTAGGTAAAACATTTAAGTTATCCCCCAAAATAAAAAACACATTTACAACCCCAATTAGTTTAAAGAAAAAAAGCGTAATCCAACCCGACCGAATTAGTTTTTAGGGTTCATCATTTATTCCTACACATTCATCGTTAACCCTTATCTTGTTCATCATTTCTCCTACACAACGGTTAACGGTCACCGACTCACCGCCACACTTTGCCGCCGTCTCCATGTTTAACGGTCGCGATCCGCCGTTGCTCCTCGCCGAAGTCGAGCACCTCCGCCGCTGGATACAATTGCGATGTAAGTTGATTGATCCAATTAGTTGATTTTGATCGAATATACATTTCCAGTAAATTGTTTATTTTTGATATAAATCAATTTAACCTAATCAATGTAGCAACTCTTTTATTATCTCCGATTTACTATTGAGCTGAATTATTCCATGTAAAATAAGGGTTTGATGATTCTCATGTCGCCTAAGTGTTCGATGAAAGTCCTAACCAATAGTTAAACATTGTATGCTAGGTTATGACCTAATGTGAGCCTAATCGTTAATGTTTACGAACTAATTAGCGGCGAAATTGGATAAGCATTACAAGTTTAGGTTTTTGTTGTTCGGAGTAGGTTTAAATCCTTTGTTCTAAGAGTTTGTTACAATTCCCTTATATATGGTATAAGTATAACAATCACATATGAAATCGCAATCGCTTTGGAGTTTGCTACTATTTAAACCAAAAAGTATGCTACTGTTTCCCTTGAATATAAGCTTCCTAGTGACTCATCTTAACACAACTTCATTATTTTGTTATCATCTATTTAAACCTTGAATTTGCTTAAAGTACACATTTACATAGATATGTTTGTTCATGGACTTCTGGTGACAATTTATAAGGCATAGTTGTATTATGTTCATCTGTACGAGTCTATTTGATACTTGTTTGAGGTTAATTTTCCTGGATTAGTTCACTAGATAGCTTAAACAAGTCATATATAAAGGGGCAACTCATATAAGTCGAAAGATATATTGCAGAATCACCATATAATATAAATAAGCATGTTGGTCATTGTGAACTGCATATATAAATGATAGTAGCTTGCTTCTCAATTGGATCGTTATACCCGATGACAATAGGATTCAGAATACCAACGGAATTCTGCGAGTTACAGACACACCACTCGAGAATTCTTCGTTGGGCAAAAATTCTAATCCGAATTCTCCATACAGTCGCACCACAAGAACCTTGAATTAGTGACCAAGATCACCTCCCAATTCCTGCCTTAAATTAGGATAGCAATGGAGCAAAATACCCTCTGAATGCAGAGAATAATTGTTATCTTAAGAAAATTCAAAAGTGTCTTTCATTTCCTATTTTCCAGTACATAATGCAGAAAGAAAATAACTGCCAAAGCAAAACCTACCCACGTTTCCTACACTTCTGGGAATAAGAAAATTGACCAAATCAAATAAAATAAAATAAAGGAAAAATAAAAATAGCTAAGATATCATGGGATCCCATTGGATCAAGTTGACCCAGGCCAGCTGACTTTGAGTCGAGTCCATTGGCTTGTATCTCGTTCCTCCTCTTGCCTATCATCCTCCCCGTCTTCGGAAGAGTTTGTCCTCAAACTTGGAAGGGGTTCGTCGGGATCAAAGTACGCTTGAAGATCTGCCACGTTACAGGATGTGGAAACATTCCTCGGTAGATCGATCTTGTAGACATTATCGTTCACCTTTTCTAACACTTTAAAGATCGGTGGCTCAATTTAGATCGACGCTTAGTAGGAAAGCGTTATTTCCGCATATGTAGCCATACTAAATCACCGGGCTTAAATAATACATGTTTCCGCCCCTTATCTCGTCGATATTTAAGAAGCTCGTTATTTTTGGTGATTTTATCGTGCACGTGCTGAGGGATGGTCTCAATCTCCATTGCTAAATCACTTGCTTCTTTACTAAACTTGGAGGTAGTATCAAGTACAACAAGGTCAAGTGGCGTTGAGGGGTTCAACCCGTACACTACCTTGAAAGGACAGATGCCGGTTGTTTTATTCGAAGCCCGATTGTAAGTAAATTCAGCTCGAGGTAACAATTCTTCCCACTGTTTCAAATTAGTCGTGATAAGGGCGCGAAGTAGTGATCCAAGAGTACGATTTATAACTTCCGTCTGGCCATCAGTTTGAGGATGGCTCGATGTACTAAACTTGTGCTTTGTTCTGAGCTTTAGCCATAATGTCAACCAAAAATGGCTCAAAAACTTGACATCTCTGTCACTAACCTTGGTCTTGGGCACCCCGTGTAGTGAGACGATCTCCTTGAAATACAAATTAGCCATTTGAACAGCATCGTATGTAGTGTGGCAGGCGACAAAGTTAGCCATTTTTGAGAACCGATCAACTTCTACCATAACAGAATCTTTGTGGTGCTGGGTATGTGGTAAACCAGTGATGAAATCGAGACTAACATCTTCCCAAGGTGCCAGCGGTACCGGCAGTTTCATTTACAACCCATGGGGAGATAGTTGGCTCTAAGCTCGATGACAAGGTAGGCAGCGTCGGATAAAATGCTCAACATCACGTGCGAGCTTGGGCCAAAAAAAGTTAGCTCGTAACAGGTGGGTCGTTTTATCGATACACAAGTGACCAGCCAATCCTCCTGCATGCGTTTCTTGAATCAAAACGATTCGAATGCTATGACGGGGGATACAAAGGCGTTGTTGCTTAAATAAAAATCCACTAAAAATATGGAAATCACCTCGTGACTGATTTTGAGTCGTCTGGCAGTGTGAAAATAGAACCCCAAAATCTGGATGAGTAGGATATTCATGCTTGAGAAGTTCGAACCCAATAATTTTTGGTTGTAGATGATTAAGCAGCGAGTATTTACGGGGATAAAGCATCGGCTCCTTTGTTCAACTTTCCAGATTTATGCTTGATAGTGAAGTTAAAAACTTGAAGGAACTCCACCCATTTAGCGTGCCTTGGCAGTAGCTTGTTTGGCCCTGCCAGGTGATCTGCCAGTGTGTTCAGGGGTTAAAGGTATCTTCCTGACCACTATCCAAAGGATTCAGGCCTCTAAGACAGTCCCATAATTCTTGAGAGTCTTTATTTGTAGCTGAAGGCAGAGGGTCCGTTACAGACAGGTCTCATCTTGTGTGTTGGCCGAAGTTACAATAGTGACATTGAACCCTCGAATATGTTCGAAGATCTCGAAATGATCTTCCAGTTCCGGGGTGCTTTCGTTGTTGTGGAATAAGAAGCCTTCGTATCTTAATGTAGAAAAGAAAGGCACCAGGTTTGAGAATAAGGTGGGATCCCTGGATCTAGTGGCCAGCGGAATCACTGATCAAAAAGCAGATTTTTTTTAGATTCTTCATGGATCTAGTGAACGACTATACAAGTATGTTCGACTTTTGACTTGGTCGTGCAAGGGATCCCCTTGAAAAAAAAGTCTATTCGTTACCTCTTAACGGAAGGGCCCCCGTTATGTAGTTTTTTTCGCTGAATAAATGAGAGAGAGTGGGAGGGTGGGTCTCTTCTCATTGGGCCCGCTTGGATTTTGGTTGGGGCACGCCCCACTGAGGTTAACTCTTAAAGAGCGGTCCCGGTAGTACCGCCGCGCGACCAGGAAGTTAGGGTTTTTTTGAAATATCTGTGGCCCTGCTTCAAAGCCCATCTACACATGCAGGAGGCGTTGAACACGGACGGAGACTCTCCCGCCCCTTCGATAGCAATTCCTGCATACGTCCTTCCATACCAACTTCCATACCAACTTAGCTGCCCGGCGCTGCTATTGGCATAACAACCGGTACACCATAGGTTGGCCCAACCCAGTCGCTCTACCCACTGAGCTAATAGCCCGTCGTGCGGGCCCCCCACTGGGGGCCCACTATGCCAAAAGCGAGAGAAACCCCATCCCTCTCTTTTCTTTTTTCGCCCTCATGTCGCCACACAAGGGGCATGGGGACGCTCCTCTAGTCCGAATCAAGATGGCTCCTCTCGATCTTGTGATGCCTTCGGCCCAAAATTCTCCAGATAGCTGCCTTTACTTTTATATTAGTCAAGGGAGCATACAAAATCAGTCAAATATGAGAAAGATAGATACGAAATCCGAATCAAAAAGATAGATATATCAGTAATCCGGTTATGGATATGATAGATCAATCTGAAAGACGAGGCCATGAATGCATGGAAGGCAGGGTATAGGTATTTCATCCATGTCTTCTTGGTTGGACCAACGCGAATCAGGTCTCCTGAATTGGAAGAGCAAGAACAAGTCTCTCCATTTTTTTGGGGGAGCAGAGCAGTCAAAGAATGAAACAGATCAAACAAGCTGACCTTGAATATACTTTAGAACTTCATGGTCTGAATGTAAAATAAACTCCTTTGATATCAGGTAATGTTGCCAATGATCTAAAGCTCGGATGATAGCATAGAACTCCTTATCGTATGTAGTATAACGGCGCTTCGCATCATTGAGCTTCTCACTAAAATAGGCTATTGGACGGCCCGATTGGGAGAGCACAGCCCCAATTCCGACACCAGATGCATCGCACTCAACCTCAAAAACATCAGTAAAGCATGGCAGCGCCAAAACTGGAGTCGAGGCGAGCTGCCTTTTGAGTTCTTCGAAGGCCATTTGTGCTTGTGGGTTCCATTCGAAGTGCTTATACTTGGTAACCTCAATCATTGGTGCCACAATGGTGCTGAATTTTTTTATAAATCGCCGATAGAAAGAAGCAAGGCCATGAAAGCTTCTAACTTGCTGGATAGTTTGCGGTATTGGCCAATCTCGGATAGCTTGTATTTTTGTGTCATCTACTTGAATTCCCTGTGCAGACACAAGATAGCCAAGAAAGGTGATTTGGTTAGCAAAAAAATCACATTTTTCTAAGTTCCCATATAGTTTCTCCCGAGCAAGGACAGTGTTGTAAATGGGTTTGATGATGACTTGCTATACACAAGGATGTCGTCGAAATAGACAACAACAAATTTATTCAAAAAGGGTTTCAACATTTGATTCATCAGCCGCATGAAGGTGCTTGGTGCATTTGACAGTCCGAATGGCATAACGAGCCACTCGTATAACCCTTCTTTTGTTTTGAAAGCTGTTTTCCACTCATCGCCTTCGTATATCCTTATTTGATGATACCCGCTCCTCAAATCAACTTTAGAAAAAATGGTGGCACCATGAAGCTCATCCAGTAAATCATTTAGACGAGGAATAGGGAAGCGGTACTTGATAGTGATCTTATTGATTGAACGACTATCCATGCACATTCTCCATTCTCCGTTCTTCTTTGGTACCAGTAATGTCGGGACCGCACGCGGACTAAGGGACTCTCGGATGAGTCCTTTCTCTAATAGTCCATCAACCTGTCTCTCTGAATCTCAGTAGTCTCCTGTGGGTTAGTACGATAAGCGGGTTAGTACGATAAGCAGGTTTATTCCTTGGAAGGGCTGAACCGGGAATGAGGTCGATCTTGTGTTGTATGGAACGCATGGGGGGTAAACCGGGTGGAATTTCAGTAGGAAACACATGTGAGTAAGACTTTAGTAGTGATTGGACAAGTGGGGGTGGTTTTGGTTGATGATTAGTCTTCCTCTTCAGAAGTCCTAACAATAATGAACTCTTTAGTAATGATATTCATGTTGTTAATTTGAGAGGATTACTCAGGGAAAGGTAGACTTTGTAGTGTTTGTTGTGGGGTCAATGGCGGTAAGGATTATATTTCCCGTTTATATGAACAAAAAGAATTAGGTGTTCAAATAAACAGCATTGTATCACCGGACGGTTGATTGCCACAGGCGCCCCAATAAAGACATGACAAGAATCCATGGAAATAAATCTCACCAAATTTTATCTGCATACCATTACGATACTATAAGATATAAAAACTCGGTATGGGTTCACGTTTATACTTTTGCCTTGGTTCAACCAATGGAGACATAAGGCGCTGGTATTGGAGGTTCATTGAGTAAGCCCAACTTGGATTGCCATGGTTTGGGAGGCGACATTGGTACAACTTCCTCCGTCAATTATCACAGAACAAACCTTTTGAGCAACAGTGCACCTTGTGTGGAATATGGCCTCACGCTGAAGTTTTTCTTCTCGAACATGTGTACTACTCAAGGCTCGTCGAACCACTAGTAATTCACCAACATCGGGACCAACCACTTCCTCATCTGGGTCACCAGTTCGCACCTGATCGTCGCTAGTTTCAACACCAAAATCATATCCTCCGGCGATTTCAAAATCGGTGAGAGTAACTAGTCTTTTGTTTGGGCACTCAGAAGCTATGTGCCCTAGTCCTTGGCATCGGAAACATCTCCGAGGAGCTTTTGGGGTGTTGGTCTGTGGGGAATTGATATTGACAGGCTTAGGGGTTATTGGGCTATTGGGTTGAGTTGGAATGGTGGACTTAGTTTGAGGGTTGGGTTTGAACATGGGCTTGATTTCTTGTTTACCTTTGCTCCGTTGTTGGGAATCGACTTTGTGGGCTAGGATTGTGAGTTCAGCTAAGGTTTGATAAGTGTGCAGTTCCACCACGTTTGCAACTCGTGGCTCTAGTCCTCCCAAATAGCGAACTAGGGTTTGAGGATCGTCTTCGGGTATGTCACATTTCATTAACAGGTACTCAAACTCTCGTGAATAATCTTCAGCCGACCCTGCGCCTTGTTTTAGAGAGTGTAATTGAGAAAAACTTGCCTGAATATGGTGCGGAGGAAGAAACTTCTGCTTCATCTTAGCTTTCATCTTTGGCCATGTTCGGATCTTTTCCTTCCCCATTCGCTCTCGCTTCAAACAGACGTTGGACCACCATGTTGAGGCATACTTGCGCAGCTTTAACGCAACAATCTTGACTTTGTTGTCATCTGTAGTTTCTTTGTAGTCGAATACCTGTTCTACAGTTCGAATCCACTCCACGAATTCATCCGGATCTAACTTACCATCATACTCAGGAATGTCGACTTTAATATCATTAGAGCGCCAACCACTGGATCATTCTTTATTAACCGATCTATGAGAATTAGAATCCTCTCCGTGAGTTTGAGAATTAAGCAACTCTTGAATTTGATCTTGCATAGCTTTCATTTGTTGCGCCATATCCCGTTTGTCGGCCTCCATAGTATCCAAAATCTTCTTCAACTCAGTACTGTTTCGGGTTTCCATAGCCCTGATACCAAATGATAGTAGCTTGCTTCTCAATTGGATCGTTATACCCGATGACAATAGGATTCAGAATACCAACGGAATTCTGCGAGTTACATACACACCACTCGAGAATACTTCGTTGGGCAGAAATTCTAATCCGAATTCTCGATACAGTCGCACCACGAGAACCTTGAATTAGTGTCCAAGATCACCTCCCAATTCCTGCCTTAAATTAGGATAGCAATGGAGCAAAATACCCTCTGAATGCAGAGAATAATTGTTATCTTAGGAAAATTCAAAAGTGTCTTTCATTTCCTATTTTCCAGTACATAATGCAGAAAGAAAATAACTGCCAAAGCAAAACCTACCCACGTTTCCTACACTTCTGGGAATAAGAAAATTGACCAAATCAAATAAAATAAAATAAAGGAAAAATAAAAATAGCTAAGACATCATGGGATCCCATTGGATCAAGTTGACCCAGGCCTGCTGACTTTGAGTCGAGTCCAATGGGCTTGTATCTGGTTCCTCCTCTTGCCTATCATCCGTTACAGCGCATAATGAAACCACTTGTTGAATTACGATATAATCTATATAAGCATGTTCGTCATTGTCACTAGTTAGCTGAAACAAGTAATATATAAAGGGGGTTGTGTATTTGTTTGTTTGTGTAGCTAGTTTTTTGCAGATGATATGAAACTCATAGATGCTCACATGTATATTGATTGCTATACAAACTCTAACAACAAACTTTTTACTTACAAATATAAACAATCATCTATTGTACACACATATAGTAGATTCAACTTTAGGCATAGTGTCGCATAGCAAAAAGTGAAACGTGTAGACAAACAATATTACATTGGAAAAGGTGTATGATACTACGATGTTTTTGGTTATACTGATTCCATTAATTTAACTTAATCAACACATTAAACAAAGGTCAAGGCAACATATGGACCTCTATCCTCCCTTTGCTACTCTTTTACTGTTGTGCAATTTTTTGCTGGATCAAAAAGTTTAACTGATATAAACTTAAGTTTTGTAGCAAGATCTTTTCTTTCGATTTAATTTTATCATTTTTAATTGGCTAATTGGGCTGTTATTAGTTGGAATCCAAGTTCTCACAAGGGCTCAATCAAGTCATCCTTTGGACCCATCGGGCAGTGGCATGTAATAACCCATGGGAGATATTGGCTCTTAGCTCGTGACAAGTAGCAGCTCGATAAAAATGCTCAACAACACGTGCCGAGCTTCGGCGAAAAAAGTTAGCCGTAACAGTGGTCGTTTTACGATCCCAACTGACCAGCCAACCTCCCTCATCATGTCTTGAATCCAAAACTATTCGAATGCTAGACGGGGATACAAAGGCGTGTGTTTGCGTAAATAAAAATCCACTAAAAATAGGGAAATCACCCGTGACTGATTTTGAGTCGTCTGCATGTGGAAATAAACCCCAAAATTTGGATCATAGGAAATTTAATGCTTGAGGAAGTTCGAACCAATAATTTTTTGTTGAATGATTAACAGCGAGGATTTGCGATAACATCGCTCCTTTGTCAACTGTCCAGATTTATGCTTGATCAGTGACGTTAACCTCGATGTTGATCCGTTAGACGTGCATGCTGACAAGAACACCTTCCATCGTTTTGATAAATTCAATCTAATGTACAGTCCTTGCGGTCAGAGTAGCCCCAGGGAGATTTTCTTGAAGCAAGATAATCTGATACAGGGTAAGCTTCATCTATTTTAACTTATGGAACCAGAACTCAATAAATACATAACTATATAATATATGAACACTCTTTTTGTCAGGCGGCTTTCTTGCTGAGTTGACAAAACAAGTTTTAACGGATCTTGATGCAAGTAAATATTAAGGTTTTTGGCTTAAAATAGACACGTACTTTTTCAAATGTACCCATATAGTACGTGTACTAAATTTATTGCCCATATGGTACAAACTTTACATTTCGTGTCAATATGGTACAATTATTACCGGCTACTGTTAAAACCGGCTACGATTTTGGTAAAAAAAAATATTTTAATTTTTTTTATTTTTTTACATTATTTCGTAAAAAAATTTTTTTTTTCAAAATTAAAAAAAAAACTCGCACTTTTTAAAATCTTAATTTAAAGAAAAATATTTTTTTTTTAAAATAATCAATTTTTTTTTCTTAGGGAATTTCTTTTAAAGTTAAGAAAAAATTAAAAAAACTATTTTTTTCTTAAGGAATTTTTTTTCGTAAAGTTAATTTTTTATATTTTTTTTAAATAATCAAATTTTTTTTCTTCGGGTGCCACGTAAGCGTTTAGCCTGTTAAACCGGCCGAAAAATCAATATACGTACCATATTGACACGAAATGTAAAGTTTACGTATCATATGGACAATAAATTTAGTACACGTACCATATAGGTACACTTGGAAAAGTACGTGTCTATTTTAAGCCAAAAACCCTAAATATTAAGTAAGTTTTGACTTCTGAATGTTTTTATCGATTTGCAAATTCTTTTTCTATTACAATAGTAACACTTTTCGGTTGCTGTCAAGTCTTTGTCAAGTCTTGTGAGTCTCATTCATCTGTTGTAGTCGCAAGGTAATAATACTTGTAGTTCTGAGTTGTATAATCTTGATGCTTAATATTTCTTGTATCTAAAGATGTTACGTTTTACAGTTGGCTGAATACAGAATATCCATATATAGGAGAAAGCAAATTGAGTGGGACAAATTTCGCAAGCTGGATTGTGAATAACGAACTCTACAGCGATAATGTTGTTTGGCTGATTCAGGTACTTATCGAGGACATTTATTTTCACATTTTACATGTACAAAATTTCTGAGTGTTAAGTTTTTGGATCATGGCCTTTTTGGAAATACATGTACATAAAGATGTAAACATCGCTATGCTCACATTTAAATCTAACACTTATTTTGCAGCTGCCTCGACTTTACAATATATACAAGGAAATGGGTATTGTCACATCATTTCAGACCATTCTCGACTTTACAATACATACAAGGCTGCAACTAACATGTGAGGTAAGATTAGTTACTATTAGTTATCATTATTAGCTTTATGGTTTAACTTTTATTATCACAAATAGCGTGTGCCTGTGTGTGTGCGTGCATTGAACTAAACTGATTCATATGAGGCTATTAGTTTGTCAACTTGAGGAAGCTTCGAACTGACTTAAAATGGGTCACTGGGTCAGTTTTGGTTGGGTTCAGTTAAAAATTTTCTCAGCTGCCTAGACAGTACAATATTTACAAGGAAATGGGTATTGTAACATACATTTAAGATCATTCTCGACTTCTCAATAAATTACAAGGCTTGCAACTAAATGTGTGCCTTTTGAATCAATCTAAGGTAAAGATCAGTTTCTATTAGTTATCATTTATTAGCATTATGTGTTTAGCTTTTATTATCACAAATAGTGTGTGCCTGCATTGAACTTATGATTCATATGTGGCTATTCGTTTGAATGGGTCAGTATGGTTGTTTGGTTTAAAATGGGGTCACTGGGTCAGTTTAGGTTGGGGTTCAGTGTTAAAAAGGGTTCATGTTAGTGGGCTTCGTATTAAATGGAGTCATTGGAGTCACTTTTGTAGTACGGGTCAGTTTAGGTTGGTTCAGTTTATAACGGATCAAATTAGGCTTAGACAAACGAAAATAAAAATCTCCTAAAGTACATTTAGTATCAAAAAGAGTTGTATCATAGGAGTGATGTGTCTACGTGCGTTCGGATGTAGAAAGTTGGGGATGTAGGATAGGAGGATGTAGAAAGATGGCAAGTAATTATTAGCTCAGAACATATTCTAAGGATTAAGGTCAATTCATATAGTTGGCAAACTGATCAAAGTTTGTCAACTTGAGGAAGCTTCGAACTCACATGTATTTAGGTTGGCCATATTGATTTAGATTACACTATGAAGGTTGCAAAGAAACGGAGGTAGGGTTTAACTCATTTTGTTTAGAATTTCTTATATGCGTTATGCTTTGGGTCAAAATAGGTTTTGATTAACTATTATTCAAATTGGATAATAATGCTTTGAAAATGTTATTTTTATGCAAGGGAGTGAGGATTATGACCAGACCGAAGATTATGAAGATTTTGTTGAGGCTCGAGATGATGTTTAGTTGAAGTTTGGATGGAGGATAATATCCGTACATGTAGAAGTAATTTACAACTTTAGGATTCTCTTACATAACCTTGATTATCTCTTTATTACTTTCTTGGTGGAAACATATATGATACAAATTGAATAATTGTCGGACATAACTGTGATGTTGCGATTTTAGTATGGATTAAGTAATTTCTTATTATTGGTTGATCGGCATTTTGATACCCATGTTTTCTACAGTATTGATTATCTGCATTTTCAGTCTGCTAGATACCCATGTTTACTATTGGTATTTCACATTATTGGGATATAGGATTCTGGAAAATGACGACGTATTTCGTCACTATTGGGCGTTAAAGTCCGGTTAGTTTCCGTTAGGTTCACCCAAATAATGACGCCTTTTTTTCGTCACTAATTCCATCAAATAGTGACGATTTTAACCACTTTTGTGATGAAATTAAGTGAAGAAATTGGTTGTCACACACCCTTAAGTGACGAATTTAGATCGTCACTAATTTACTGTCAAATTTCAATTTCGTCACTTTTTAATTTGTGATGGAGCTATTGTGACGACAAGTGACGACGTTGATTTTCGTCATTAAGCTTGTTTAGTGACGAATTTTCCACTATTAGTGACGATTTTTCATTCATCATTAAAGCCCTTTTTTTCTTGTAGTGAGAGCTTAAATATTGTAAGGTGGCAGCATCTAATAACCCGACATCCCTCGGCTCATACTGAGAAAAAGTTACCGATTCCAAAAGCAACGATGTAGAGATATGGGCTTCTGGCTAGAACTAGAAGTGTATCAGGTTGAGTATCTACAGAGGCACCAATGAGACGTCAATGGGTAAATATTAATATCGTTATCTACAAAAAAATTGCATCAGGATTCATTAATTAGCTTATTATAGATTTTTTTTCATGGAATTGCCTATAAGTGAAACGCCATTCCACTTTACAACGGGTTGGAACATGGTTTGAACATAATTGATGTCTAGTTTTTCTGTTTAGTTTTTTTGGTTTAGTGTTAAGAGGGGAGATATAATGTTCAAGAGGATAAGGCTACCCTCTTTTTGTGTAATAAATTGTTGTTTAGAAAATAACAAGTAGGTTTTAAAATAAATTACCAAAATGAAGTAATACACAACCGTATATACTAGAATGAACTAGATTTTATTTGTTTATCAGAATGAACTAATACACAACCCTATATACTAGAATGACCAAGATTTTATTGGTTTGCCAAAATGGATCTTTGAGCGCCACATCCAGAGATTTGACGTAACTATCACTTAAAAGATTAACACAACCACTCATCCGCATCTGTCTTTTCGATCTCTCTAACCCATCCACACCACAACACACTGTTAGCTAAAAAAGCTTATAGGCCCGACCCACTTGTTTAGGCCCGTTTAATAGTTAGGGTTTCGTCTGTGTTTTTTCTATTTAATGTATTAGTTATAGTTCAATCTCGTGGTCATGGTTTGCATCTGGTTGTAATGGATTGTCATTGGTTAGTTTAGTTTTGCATCTGTTTACGTCATGGTTCTTGTCTGGTTTTATATGCCTGAAACTGCATCCGTCTGCATGCATCTGTATGCTATCTGCTGAATACTCTTCGTCTACCTCTGATTTTTCTGATGTCTGCGGGTGAGCAAATGGATCGAGAACCGAACCGGAACCGACCTAACCCGAACCGAATTTTGGAACCGCGGTCCGGTTCTCGGTTCTTCAATATTGCAAGTTTCGGTTCTCGGTTCAGTTCGGTCTGGAACTGCGGGTATCGGTTCTAGAACTCAGGAACCACTCGAATCTCAAATATACTAGATTTTATAGGATGTTTGGCGCTAAAGTCAGTTTATTTATGATTTTGGTTCTTGTTGTCCTATTATGTAAAGAAATTGCTTTAATAATGCAGAGTTACAATAATTCTGCAAGGTCAACAAGAAAGAAGATGCTTGTGTTGTTATAGTTTGATGTGTATTTTAGACATTAGAACTATTGAAAAAGCTTTGTTGAGACTTTTTGGTTTTCATTGAAGAGTATGAATAACTTTTTTTATAGGTTGTTAACAAGTTTCGTTCAAAAGAAGGTTATTTGTTTAATTTTTATTGTTATATGAAACTGTTAATTCTTTAATCAAAACCAAAAAAGAGGAGTTCATACTAGGACTAAGACATTAGTATTTATTTTGGTTCCTTGGTGGATCTGAGTGGGTAAAAAAAAGAGTTCATTTAATGGATGTATAAAAAATATCGATTCCAATCGGGTAGAACCAAAATACCCGAACCGAACCCGAGAACCGAAGCGGAACTGAAACACGCACTTTGGTCCGGTTCTCAGCTCTTAAAATATGCATTTTTTGGTTCTTGGTTCTTTTGGTTCTGGGTCGGTTCTTTGCAGTTCCGGAACCGCGCTCACCCCTATTCTACTTTTTGTCCACCTCTGTTCGGATCTCTTTGCCTAAATCTGTTTGTCTGCCGGATCTACTCTCGTTGATCTCCGTATTTATGTTGATCTGATTTTGGTTTTGCATTGACTTTGGTATGTAAGTTTGAGACTTGACTGATGTCGCCTTGTTATAGTGTGGATTGCATATTGATATTTTGTCTAGCAACGAGTCTGCACTATGTGACACTCCGCTCTGCATTTAATTTTCAGTTTTAGTTTATTTTGTGTTTGACTAACTCCCAAAGTTATTGTGAGTTTGAGAGGGATGTTAGCTAATAAGGCTTATAGGCCCGACCCACTTGTTTAGACCCGTTTAATAGTTACGGTTTCGTCTGTGTCTTTTCTATTTAACGAGACGTTCATACCCGTGCGTTGCATCAAGCTTGTTTTTTAGGAAAAATTGAACTTTTACTTATTTAAAGCATCGTATAACTTCATACATGTGCGCTGCTCACAAACATGCTCGGCCAAAAATGTTGAGATTAATTTATCATATTGGAATTTTATGAAGACAAAGTATACGTATTACAAAACTATTCATCTTTCATGATAATAAAATTCGTAACATACAATCACTTTTAACCCAAGTCAAATTTGTTTACCTGATTTCTACATCATGTCACATGTATTTGTAAAAATAAAATATATAATGGTAAAGATTAAGGATGCAAGTGTATCTTTAGATATTAAATAAAGTAACTTTGACTTGTAATCTAAACGCAAAAAAGTATAGCATGGATGACAAAATAATATATAGTCACTATGTATATATGTCTAACCATTAACAACTGTTGAAAACATGAAGATTGTAATCAACTATTGAAATATGAAACATATCATTTCAGAAGAAAAATAAACACTTGATATAATCATTTGTACATCATTCCTACGATCCTACTAATTGTTTAACATTCGTCTCTTAAACACCTTCATGTATGTGAGGCAATGTATCGTATATTAGTCTTTGTTTAATTCCACATTAAGTTTGAACATGAACAAAATGCAATCTTCTTATAGTTTTGGGTTCAAAAATATCACCTACACAATCCCATAAACAAAATCATTACCAAACAACACAACATCAATAAGACTAAATTAAATGATTATCAAAGTCAACCTGAGGAGCTTCCATAGGATAATTCTCAGGGAAATCGACTTGTAAGTGATACTTGTCATTAGTGTAAATGGTTCCTTGAGCTCCAATCACTTCAATCACCCACTTTTAACAATATAAAACCCTAGATCAATAAATTTCTAACTGATCTATTGATTGGAATTATAAAAATAAAAAAGAGAAATGAAAGAAGAACCATTGGAGATTATCGATGACACGGTGAGTGAAATAAAAAGGAAGATTGATTTGCTACTTTTTTAGTTCCTTTTGAAGCCTATTCATTGCAATTTTGCTTAATACCTTAGTATATGATTTATTAATTGACACACAAATTGAAGGAATTGAAACTAATAATAAATAGAAATACTACTTTGCTAGCTGAAACGGAGGATGTGGTCATAGTAGCGGAGGTGGTTTGTAAGTGTGGACTTCACCGGAGGAAGAGTAAGTAAGTAATAATTTAAGATGCTTGTCTTTATTATTATTAGAAATGCACATCTTAATAATGTAAAATACATGGTTAAGATTCTTACCTTCACATAGGCATCAATGGATATTGTTCTGTTCATTAACATAAGCACTATCCATATCGTTTGAGTACACTAATCGATGAAAGAAACTTAAATCTAAGTCTTATTTATAGTTGAATATATTGTGTAACCTATAAACAACAAATATATATGCATGTGAATAGACTTTAAAACTAATTATCATTTAATAATTTAATATATTACTATATAGAAACTCAATAGACATATATGATTTAAAGTTAGAAAAATAGGCACATATGCTTTAAAAGTTGAAGTCAGTAAGACTTAACAATAAATAAAGAGGACTCAATCTTTTATAATACGGGGCATTCAGACTCGTGCAATGAACACCGGTTGTATCTAAATGTTCATTGTGCACCGTCTTGTTCATGTGATCCTTGCAATTAAGGAACACTATGTCAATGGGCTTAGGTGTTGGTTCAATGTCACAGACTTCCAAATTTCTAACGTTGATTATGTTACTACACAAAAAGTATAATTAACTTCCTACAATCTATAACTCGGGCTAAAAGTGTTTGGTTCATCTTTACACAATGTCAAACGGGTTAAAAAAATATGTTGCGGTCATGTCAAGGCCCGTTAATAGGGTTAATGTATATCATATGAATCTTGCTAGCAAACTTAACTTCCTTTTTCTTTTCCTCTTCCACCACCATGACATGCTTCTCGAGATTAAACCACCTTGTGTTGATAGCTTTATGGTATAACCTTCGATCCACATACTGTAACGGAAGCATACACCTTCCAAGAACATCATCCTTACTAAGCCCAACTCTATCTTCGACACTTAAAATCAAGGGCTCTTTAAATGGTTATGCAGCTACAAACATATAACAACCCAACAATTTTAATCAAATACAAAACCTATTTTTCTATTATCACAATTGTACGGGAAAATTTTTCGCTTTATTACATTAGTTGTATTGTCAATATCTCAGTATGTCATGTAACTTACATAACTAAAGTAGACGAGCTCACGCAACCTATCAATGGCAATCCTGTCTTCATATATGTCAAGCAAATATCATAAAATGTCAAGTCAATATCTTAATATCCTTATTAAAAAGTATATTATTCCTATAATGTATCATTCACAACGTTATATCTAAACGGGCTTTAAACCGTTATCATATATCTCTAAACCCTAATTTCCGTGAAGGGTTAATATCTAAAGTGAATGCACAAGCTACTAAAGCATATGTACAAGTAATATAACATCTCATTTGAAATATAAACTCCCTCCAAGTCAAGTATAAGTTTTCAAAACACAATGTATAAATCATTGATGCACAATATCTAAAATAGTTTTTTTACCTCCATTTTCATTCTAATTTCTTCACCATCACTTGTGTACAAGCTACTACACTCAATGTACAATGTGTAAACCCTAATTATTCTATTCATAAACTTTCCTACACATTTTTACACTCAAAAACCCTAATTCAAAAGTCAAAAACCCTAACCCGAGCTAAATACTACACTATGACCCGTTTCTTCATTTTTATCCATTGTAAACCTAAACCAATACTCAAATAAGTTGTAATAACATTAATTACAACATTTTCAACCATATTAAATCATCATTTCACCATATTAACAACAAAAGTCTAATACGAGCCCTAATTCAAACCACGGTTTACTCTTTCCATTTCGATCCATTTTAACTAAAACCAACAATCAAACATCATTGATAATACTTTATTTAAGCTCTAGGATCTGTATTCCATCATTCCTAATCAAGAGTATGCAAAATATAAACCAAGAAAGTCAAGAAAACCCTAAACGTGCCCTAATCAAACCCGTGACCTCATTTCTTCAATTCTAATCCGTTTTAACCCAAACCAATTGCTAATCTTTGTTAATCCTTCCTATATCAGACCTTGGCTACATATATTAACTATCCTTAATCAAGTACACACGAAATAAAAGCTTGAAAACTTGTGAAACCCTAGTCGAACCCCAAAACAGCCCGAACCCCTTCACCATCAATTTTGACCCATTTTAAACCATTCCAAGTGCAAAATTCTTATGTGAACCTCTTCTAGAATCCCTCAAGCAGCTTACCCACCTGCTATGACCATTTCTTGGTCTCAAATGAAGCCACATGATGGCCTTGTTGGCCTACTTCAGCCGCGGCCACCACTACACCCAAAACAACCTTCATAAGCTTCCACCTTGCACCATAGCCTTCCTTACTCAGCCCCTAGACTCTCCATATCACCCCCATGTGTCATAACCTGGTTACCAAAGTTCCTTGGCCTCTAAGGGTTGCTAACACTATAAATAGGGCCCTAACTCCTTCATTCCAATTTGCACCACATCTCTTCTTTCTCAAACCCATAAGGCAGCAATACTTTGCTCCCATATGATCCTAGGATCATTAAATAAGTTCAAGAAGTGAAGCCCTGAAGAATTGAAGCCTTGGAGTGAAGATACAAGGCGTACGAGTGGAAATACTACCCGAAACGACCCATTTCCACCATTTTTGATCATTGAAGCTCAAACCCAGGTTCTATCAACTTCATACCTGCTACTATACCCTTATAATGTTCATATGATCCTAAATATACTCTTGTTAAAGTTTCATAACTCAATTCATGCTCATTTTCCGTTTTGATCGAAAACTATACACCCGAAACCCTAATTTCGCGTTTTTCTTAAAACTAAATATTATAATAGTTCAATGTTGTTATAATCTATCCTAACATGCTTAACTAATGTTAAAATAACCACTTTATTGATTAATGAAGGAATTTGAACTTAAAACCCGCACGTTTACATTTTAAAACCCTAATTTGACCCGTTTTACTTACTAGCTTAACGAATCGTTATTTTAAACTTGTGTTGCGTTAAAACTTCATATTTTAGTTTATTATAACTTATAAATGTCTATTGAAATGTTAAACTAAGCTTGCATGGTAATTTGGACATGTTTTGTAATTATAATCCATGCAAGGGGTATATATCGTAACTTTCGGAAACTTATAACTAAAAGGACTATAAATGTCATTTTACCAAAGTTATAACTACAGGGGTCTATTATGTCACTTTTCAAAGTCCAAGGTTTACTTGGCATATCTTTCAAAGTTGAGGGACCAAAGTCGTAAAAGTGCAAACTCCAAGGACTATTTTGCAACTTTTCAAACCCCAGGGTCTAAAATGTAACATTTTGAAAAAGTATAAAATCATGTTCAAAACATTATCCAACATAACTTTAATTAACGCTTCTCGTGCTTAACATTTCCAGATATTGAATAAAACGCTTAAAACCGATCATCCGGAAGCTATATTGTACCACAATACTAGGGAGCTTCATATTAAGAGGTTTCATCTTGGTATTACGTTCTGACTGAGTTGTTGGGTTTACGATTTAAAGTGCCCTAGCTCCTCAAACGTTTACTGAATGACTTCTGAATTATGATGGCCCGAACGGTGATACAATAATTCCAAACTCTTCAATCAAACTCATAACTCTTAAAACTAAAGTTCTAGAGTACAATCTTCCTAAGACTCAACATATTTACTCAGGTTGCATGACGTGGCTGTTTACTATCATTTTACTATATCAACCTTCCCCGGTTAAGATTGTGATAAGGTCGTCAGCTTTCATTTCAGAATAATTATTACATCTACCTATCAGGTGAAGTTCATAACCTCGCCTTTACTTATTTACATAATTTCATAAACCCGCGAGGGGGTTCATAACTTCGCCTTTATTTATTTACATAATTTCATAAACCCGCGAGGGGTATACATGCTTGTTACAAACTCTTTTACATACTCATTTATCTTATAACAATGTGATTGTTTTTCAATGACTTAGTGAATTCATAGCCTCACTTTTAATCTCTTTAATGCTTTTATAAACCCGCAAGGGGGATACCTGCTATAAATTACGAATACAAGTTACATGCTATCCTGACATATCATTACAATTATTGTCTAAGTTATCTATCTTACAAGTCGTTAAATTTGACTTCAAGTCATTAAATTGACTTTGGATATTAATGTGTTAGTTTCATAAATCCTACAAGTTGTTAAATTTGACTTCGAGTCATTAAATTGACTTTGGATATTAATGTTAGTGTAATAAATCCTTCAAGTCGTTAAATTTGACTTCGAGTCATTAAATTGACTTTGGGATGTTAATATGTTGATATATGAGCTATGCAAGTCGTTAAATTGACTTTGGATGATAATGTGTTGGTGACATGAGAACAAGACCAATCAGACCAAACAAGGCAATAACGGGATAATACATTGTTACTATGATAATTGTATTCGTTGCAATTATTACTAATAACGGGTATATAATAACGTAACCCAAGATCATAACAATATCATTTTACATAACAATTGTGTTTATACAATTATTACACTATGACTTGTATTCAAACTATTTATCAAACCAATGAATTTCACTCAACCTTTGTGTTGACTTTTTAGCATGTTTATCTCAGGTATTTGAGCAAGTTGCGGCATGGACTCAAAGATGGCTGAACTGTTATCATTCAAACATGATGTTTTAAATTTTGGGACCTGCCTTGCCTTTGTAAAACTCTGATTTGAAATGAAAGATAACGTATCTTTTGAACAAACGTCTCTTTTGGGGTCGTTTTCTATGATTATCATTGTTGTTTCCATGAAGTAATACTCCAGATTAGCTTCCGCTCCTATATTGTAAAAATGGGGGTGTTACAAAACATCAAGAAAAAAAATGGAACAAATTTATTTGTGGGCTAACACGACGTGGTCAAAAAAGCAATATGCAATAATGTATGATTAAATTAGTAATAAATGAAGAACCTGTGATGATGAAGGCCAACAAAAAAAATGATCACATGATAATCGTTTTTGAAACCTACAACTATGAGAGCTTGAAGCCCGAGTGCGCGCTCTATCACTTCATCTTGCTCCATGGTTATAATGCAATGCTGAAAACGCATAAATTGAAAACAATTAGAATAGATATAGTATATAATATAATAAAAGAAGATCTAAAATTTCCATTAAGGAAAAAATAGTAATTACCCGAAATCTATGAGCAAATCCCATCAACGTAAGGCATCTACAAAACCTGAAAGTTTTTAAAGATACCTCGTATTAATAGCATGGATTTTATGAAGAGTTACACAATGCACAACAGTATACTTAAACGCCTTTTGATCCAACAACAAAATTCTAATATCTTGAAACATTATCCCTGCAAAAAAAATTAAAAAATTTAGAACACCAACTGTAATTTTATTTTATATAAAAAGTGTTACAAATACATTCTTTTGAAAAGTAAGGAACAACTCTTATAGCATCTGATATAGCTTTAATTCTTGGGTCTCCATGCAGCCCATTTTCTTCTGCAAACATGGTCGGAACACAAACATATTAGCAATAATCCATCATAGCACTTCTTATTATTCCACCATCAGCATCGTAGCTCTTTGTACCTTCAACTCAATGAAATTAAAAGTTTAATATTTAATCGAAGAACAAAGCTGGTGCAACGCACGGGTCTGAATGCGTCGTACTATTAATTAAGAAATGATTTTTCACATTAAATAAATATTTCCATTGAGTAAAAAAAGGAAAAGGAAAACGTGTTTCGACTCATTGGGTCAAATTCTCATTCCTGAAATCTGTTGGAAAACATAATCTGTTAATTTTGTTTAAGGGGCTGAAAAAAATAAGTCTGTTGGCTTAGGCCCAGACCCAAACCCATTAGGTTACAGTTAATAATTCGGTTGATAAAAGAAAGGATGTGTCGTTTGGTTTAACAGGAACCATCACACTCGTTCATCATTCACACGATTCATTCACTATATATAGAATACGATTTTCTCTGTAATCAAAGTAACCTTTCAGATTATATATATCAATATATTAGAAGGGTTCAACCCCAATCTCTTTTGTTCTTTATATTCTTGAATGTTGTTGTTGTTCATGATGCTTGTATGATCAATATACGATCCTGGAAACTCCCCCAACAGAACCTGTGAAATCACAACATGGTATCAAGAGCCCAAGGGATCATACAACATAACAATTCATGTTTCAACCATCATTCAAGAATCAAACCTGCGTTTTTCTTAAACGCAAACCATGGATGCTATTTGAAGGAAGAAAGAAGATGTCTGAATTGAAGAGCGAGCGACACCATTGCCATCTTCAGTCGCGGAAGAAACCCACCAGACGAGCGAGAAGATCAGGACGCCACAAGAGAAGAACTCAAAGTGTCTCCTCAAATAAAAAAGGCGGTACGAATAAAAGAACTATAAGGATGGTTACCACGATTGAGCGAGAGGTCTTTTAGAGAGACGACCACTAGATTGGTGGATCAAGGCAAAGATTTTTTTTTGGTTAACCATGGTCTCCGGCCTTTTGGGTGACGCCACTAGTATTAGATTAAAGATGAATGAGTTTTCCTTGCTTCAAGATTTCTTCGATTGCATCCACATATGTAGAAGACTTGAAAAATTCACCCTTTCCTGAAAGAACAAAGATTCGGTGAGTATGAGCTCGCAATCTAATGTTGATATAACAATGAATATGTTGAAATTTTTGATAAGACTGTTTCCTTTTAACTTTTATATCTAATTTTTTTTTTCTTTGTGGTCTCTGTTGGAAAACATAATCTGTTAATTTTGTTTAAGGGGCTGAAAAAAATAAGTCTGTTGGCTTAGGCCCAGACCCAAACCCATTAGGTTACAGTTAATAATTCGGTTGATAAAAGAAAGGATGTGTCGTTTGGTTTAACAGAACCATCACACCTCTTCATCATTCACACCGATTCATTCACTATATATAGATAGGATTTCTCTGTAATCAAAGTAACCTTTCAGATTATATATATCAATATATTAGAAGGGTTCAACCCCAATCTCTTTTGTTCTTTATATTCTTGAATGTTGTTGTTGTTCATGATGCTTGTATGATCAATATACGATCCTGGAAACTCCCCCAACAGAACCTGTGAAATCATAACATGGTATCAAGAGCCCAAGGGATCATGCAACACAACAATTCATGATTCAACCATCATTCAAGAATCAAACCTGCGTTTTAAAGAAGACGCGAACATGGATGCCAATTGAAGAAGATGTCGAATTGAAGAGAAAGAGAACGCCTCACAGAGACAAACTCCTCAGAAGAGAAAGAAAGGCGGATGAGAAAAGAACTATAAGGGTTACCACGATTGAACGAGAGACTTTTAGAAGACGACCACAAGATTGGTGGATCAAGGCAAAGATTTGAGATGCCTTTCAAGGTTACACGATTAAGTAACCATGGACAAAGTCTCGGTTCGGAGATTTCTGCAAACTCGCAGATGAGGGCTAAGAGAAAACCTGCCCATAAGTCACTATGGAGATCAAAAAGGATCAAGTGACCGGACGGACCCTGGTATAGTTTGAGAAGACATAGAAAGCATTAAACTTTAGAGATTGAAGACATCGAGGCATCAAGAACAGGAAGAAATCAAGAACAAGAAGATTGGAAGAAACAAAGATTAACAGATTAGGGGGGAATATGTTGGAAAACATAATCTGTTAATTTTGTTTAAGGGGCTGAAAAAAATAAGTCTGTTGGCTTAGGCCCAGACCCAAACCCATTAGGTTACAGTTAATAATTCGGTTGATAAAAGAAAGGATGTGTCGTTTGGTTTAACAGAACCATCACACCTCTTCATCATTCACACCGATTCATTCACTATATATAGATAGGATTTCTCTGTAATCAAAGTAACCTTTCACTTTTATATCAGAAATTCATAGAAGGGTTCACCCCATATCTTTTGTTCTTTTAATTCTTGTTGATGTTGTTCATGATGCTTGTATGATCAATATGTGATCCTGGAAACTCCCCCAACAGAACCTGTGAAAACATAACATGGTATCAGAGCCCAAGGGATCATGCAACACAACAATTCATGATTCAACCATCATTCAAGAATCAAACCTGCATTTTAAAGAAGACGCGAACATGGATGCCAATTGAAGAAGATGTCGAATTGAAGAGAAAGAAAAC
>BQNB010103806.1:0-17179 GCA_026074375.1 Tanacetum coccineum
CTTAATGGCAAATAAGCTAGAAAAGGGGGGTTGATTTATGGTGCTCAGCACCAGGGGAGGTCAACAGTGACTGAAGGGGCTTTTAAACAAAGGTTGTGTAGTGCACCAATTTTGGCATTGCCTGAAGGAAGTGAAAACTTCGTAGTATATTGTGATGCTTCTCATAAGGGAATAGGCGTAGTGTTGATGCAGAGAGAGAAAGTTATAGCTTATGCTTCCCGCCATCTCAAAATCCATAAGAAGAACTACACTATACACGATTTGGAATTGGGAGTTGTAGTGTTCGCTCTCAAGATGTGGAGACATTACCTTTACGGCACTAAGTGTGTTGTGTACACTCATCATAAGAGTTTGCAACATATTCTTGATCAGAAAGAGTTGAATATGAGACAACGTAGGTGGTTAGAACGGTTAAGTGACTATGACTGTGAGTTACGTTACCACCCGGGAAAGGCGAATGTGGTGGCTGATGCGTTGAGTGGAAAGAATAGACCTAAGCCACTGCGAGTTCGAGCCTTGGTTATGACAATCGGTTTAAATCTCCCTACGCGGATCTTGAATGCTCAGGTTGAGGCGAGAAAAAAAGAGAATTACGGGACAGAAGATTTGCTTGGCATGATTAAGAAGCTGGAGCCACGTACAGATGGAACATTGTGTTTGAGGAATAGAAGTTGGATACCACTGTTTGGTGACTTGAGAGCTTTGATTATGCACGAGTCGCATAAGTCAAAGTATTCGATCCACCCTGGATCAGACAAGATGTACCAAGATTTGAAAAAGCTTTACTGGTGGCCCAACATGAAAGCAGAAATTACCACATATGTAAGTAAGTGTATGACTTGCGCAAAAGTTAAAGCAGAATACCAAAAACCATCTGGTCTATTGGTACAACCAAAAATCCCTGAGTGGAAATGGGAAAACATAACTATGGACTTCGTGACAAGTTTTCCACAAAAATGGCAAGTGAGGCAAGATATGATTTTGGTTATAGTCATCGAACTCACTACAATCTCTCATTTTCTGCCAGCAAAGGAAAATGACTCAATGGATAAACTGACCAGGCAGTACTTGAAAGAAGTGGTGTCGCGACATGGAGTGCCAGTTTTGATCATCTCCGATCGCGATGGCAGGTTTGTGTCTCAATTCTGGCAATCTCTTAAAGAAGCTTTTGGAACTCAATTAGATATGAATTACTCGTACACCATGAAAAGGTCGATAGGGTGCCAGGTTTTTAGTTTGTGTAGATAGGCGTACCACCCAAAAACAGATGGTCAAAGTGAGAGGACTATCCAAACATTAAAAGACATGCTCCGAGCATGTGTGATAGATTTCAAGAAGGGATGGGACATACATCTATCGTTAATAGAGTTCTCCTACAACAACAGCTACCATACAAGTATTAAAGCTGCACCTTTTGAGGCGTTGTATGATCGCAAATGCCGGTCACCTATCTGTTGGGCTGAGGTGGGAGACGCTCAGCTTACTGGACCAGAAATTGTTCGTGAAACAACAGAGAAGATTATACAATCACTCATCGTCAACCTGCTTTACGTGATCACAAAAGTGGCTACTCATATAAGATCGTAAGCCATTGGAGTTTTCAGGTGTGGGAATAAGTTATGTGAAAGTAATCGCCCTGGAAAGGTGTAATACGTTTCGGCAAACGAGGAAAGCTGAACCCTCGCTATATTGGACCTTTTAAAATTCGGCCAAAGTTTGTACGGTTGCATAACGAACTAGAATTTACCAAGAGAAACTAAGCCTGTTCACAGTACCTTTTCACGATCTTCGAACCACAAGAAGTTGCTTATCCTATAGAACCGCTCCGCTATGTTCCATTGAAGAACCGGTTGAGATTATGGACCGGGAAGTAAAACGTTTGAAGCAAAGTCGCATTCCAATCGTAAAGGTCCATTGGAATTCAAGAAGAGGTCCCGAGTATACGTGGGAACGCGAAGACCAAGCGAAGAAGAAGTACCCTCATCTGTTCGTTAACCCTGTATCTGCGTCTCAATCAAACGTCCAAACTTATGATGACAAAGCTCTTTAACAGGAAAGGATGTCACACCTTAAAATTCCCTGGTTAGTATTCTGACCTAATTCCGTCATCTACTTTTAAATTATAAGTTACGTCTAAATCTGAGAGTTTATCCTAAGGAACTAAACGCGTAAAAACTGAGAAACGTCATCAGACGTGTTCCAGCAACGTTATCAATTATATAGGCCTTATATGAGATAATTTAAGCTTCCTGAGTGTTTTCGAGCTTTTAATCATTATCGCGATATTAATATAGTGTTTATCTCTTAAATTGCGTTTTTCGCGTTTTTGACCAAACGGAACCCTGGAAACTCGAAATCTTTTGTGTAAACAAAAGTTATCGAATATCTTAGCCCAAAGTATCCAAAAATTTGTTCACACCCTCCTCCTGATACCCAAAACCCAACGAATTCAAATGTATGCAAGCTCAAAATAAATTAAAGTGGCCATCATTATTTTGAAAGCCTTCACCCAAGGTGTGCTTGCAGATGAGAAAATGACACTTTGTTGGCTAAACTTTCCAATGCCATGCAAGTTCTTACACAACACAATCATTCTTACAATTTGACGTAACCCTTTTACTAAGGAACTTTTTGAATTTAACCAAGTATATATAACCTTGGCTAGAAAATTTTGAACAACAATGGTCCCTTGTGACCATATACGGTTTATACTACAGCCGAACCCAAGAACCAAACAACACACCTTTGGTGTGTGTTGGTCACTTGTGTGCACATTTAACCCTAAAACCCTAGCATTTAGACTATAAATACAACACATATCTTACACTTAGGGTTTCATTTTCATTTCTAGTCACCAACAAAAACCCATACCTCTCTCCCTCTCCTCCCTTGCTCACGGCACACCACCACCAACATACACAACCCATATCTTTTGATTTTCTTCAAGATCCAAGTGTTCAAAGTTCATTCCTAGTTATATCTAAGGTGTTGTGAAGCATTAATTCCTTGATTTCAAGAATTATAAAATTAGGGTTTGCAAGATTATTTAGGGTTTTTATAGATCTATAGTTTGTGGGTATAGATCTTGTGTTTTCAATACTTGCTCTTCTTGATTTGTAAGTGTTCCTTGAATCTTTGTTTGGTTTCATTTTCATCTATTTTCTTTATAGATCTATGTTTGTTTATCAAAGATCCATGTGTTTTGTGTTATTTTACAAAAGAAATAAGTTAATATATTTTGGTCATCTTTTATAAAGTGGAAATAAAAAAAATGTTACATACCATTATGTTTTTGTTTATAGTCATGATTTGGTGAGAATTGAGGGTTGATGAGAGTTGCAACAATAGATATATAGGGTGATTAATGTTTAGTTTTGTTGGTTTGTTATTGGTGAATAAAGATAGGGCTAGATAGGCACTAATAACTAGTGGGTTGATTTTTGGTCGTATTTCGGTAAAACAACCTTGCTGTCCCCCCCCCCCCCGAATTAGTTTTGAGTTTAAAGTACTTTAAAAATGTTTCATTAGGCTAAAAAGTAGTATGTTGAAGGACTTATTTCGAAAAGATAATTTTCATATATCACGACTTTAAAAATCGGATTTAAAACGGCCAAGTATGCCAAATGGCAACTCGAAACATTTTTCGGCATATAGATGAAAGTGTTGCTGTTTTGAAAAAGTAAAAATGGGTTTTCGGCACTTTCGGCAAGCGATTATTGAATATTTTATAAATGCAAGCGAAACATATAGACTGTTAGGTAATTAGTTTAGAACAACTTTACGAAATGTCATGAAGGTTATTTTAGAAAGCTAAACTTAATAAAAAGTAGATATTAAAAATGGTACGTAAAATGGACATATTAGGCGATTAAAACATTAGGATAAGCTGTTTAGGAATCGTTTAAGCGATTTTGTAAAAATATGGAAACAAAATAAAAATAGGGACGCTATTAACAATTTAAAACTAAAAACTTTCCTAAAAGAGGATTGGTTTCTATAAATAGTAACTTTTTGCAAGTGTCGGATTTTAATAAAGATGTTGTAAATTTTCTAAGTCTAAAACGCAAACGCACTTGGATGCTTTAAATGATAAACATGGATGCTTTACTTGTTTACTATGCCGAATGCTAAGTCATACTCATATTTAATCTAGGTCACGGCTAGACCTCCTTATATCATCATCGTTGTTGTGGTTATCGCTTATCCTATTAAGGATTAGTCATAGCCCCTAACGTTTTTACTGATTTACAAATGCTTTATACTTTTGGGGTGCGAAATCAATGTTGCTTTAAATTTGTACATCAAGTTTCTTACGCATTTTTACTGTTTATGTGTTATTGCCTAATGTATCTTACAACCCCTACTACTGCCCGAATTAACATTAACAGTTAATTTCTCGACCGTAGGGACCATTGAAGAAAGTGTCGATTGAGTAAATAGATCTATTGGGACAATTATCCCTATCCGCTTATGGGTCCACTTAACGAAGACCAAATGGATTAAATTCAGTCATTGTGCGTTATGTGGTCTTTGGTTTTGGGAACACCGGTTAAGGCGCAAGCAATACTAAGCGACCAGATTGTAACATGCCGCTATTGATTATTAGCTTCATTGTCATGACTTAGCGCAACAGTAAATACTATTATGTGATCTGTACTGTTATAGTAAGTCGCATACTTTTGAAATTTGTGGTCACTCTTGTATTAACATAAACCTATGAATTCACCAACATTCTTTGACAGTTTTAAACATGTTTTCTCAGATGCATAGCTTGAATATGATCTTGAATCATGTGGAGTCTATGTCAATGTTACTCGCCAATTTCAAGACTACTATTATATACACGCTTGTCATTATCAAAACTTTTTAATGCATTCCGCTACAATTAACTTAAATATTATGGATAGTAAAAACTTAAATTTTATTTTTTCTTTATGCAAACGAGTAAAACTTTTTCTCTCTCTCTATTCCATATTAATGTCGTTCCTTTTTTATTGCTTTGTGATCGGATTGTTATGACGTCACGCCCTCGGACACGTATTCCGTCCAGGCCCCGTCTGGGGGTGTGGCAACAATCATCACTCCATATTCCGTAAGGTATTGTTTTACTTCCCTTCACTTCACTCATCGGATTGCTTATTTTTTTAACTGTGAACCCAACGGCATTTTGTTTTAAATAAGATGATTTGTTTTTTTGAAATGGGTCAAAAGTGAACTTGTATACGTGCTATATGTCTGGGAGTATTTTTATGTATGAAAAAAATATGTATTGGCCTCTGATCATAATTAGTCTACATAATGTATTACAAAGTTGTAAATGTTTAGATACACCGCTCTTCTTTGAATACGAGTAGCATTATCGTCTAATAAAATGTGTATATGAATACCAATAAGAAAGTGTCTAAATGACTTATTCTTAACTTATTGTTAGTTTTCCGTGGACGCAAAAGAAGTATGTATATATCATTGGAACAACACAAGTTAAGAATAATCGATAAGATGGAGAAAGTAAGAGCGTTGCAGCACATATATAGAGAGCTTAAGTGGATGGCATGTACTAGAACAAGTCGTTGGTTGCTTCTTCTTATTCTCTTTCGAACATTTGAGAGGCAATGGAGTGGGACTGAGGTGGTAAGTTATTCGAGATTGAATTTGGTTTTTAGCTTGGCTTGGAAATTTTTTTCTTTGCTTTGTATTGGTATATGTAGGTTGGAAATTGTACACGACATTGTGGTGCTTTTACTGCAACTTCAAACGGTTAGTGAGCATTGATTCGAATTGAGATTGTTCTTTGTTGTTGTCGTAAATTCATAATAAATGTGCAAATAGGTTACCTGCATTTAAGCCCCGCTGAATTAATAAGAAAAAAGATAACGATACGTGCCCGATGCCCCGCTCAAACAGTGTACGAGTATTCGATGGGTGTGCTTTCGTTCTGTTTAGTATATAGGGTTAACCTCTAAATAGGATTGGGTTATATCTCATTCCCATGTCGCTTCATTGTTTCGACTTAACAAGTGCCCTCCTCACTTTCTGTTGCATCTTTGTTTGTCTACATCAATGCCAGTCACCATTGTTCGTCACGTCTAATCTTTCTCATGTTTGTCGTTTCATTGTACTTTTATATGGTAGTTCACTGAATAAAATTTGTGCAAGGGATGGTATTTTGGGTCTTTATAACTTCAACAGAAGAGAGAAATACACCTCTTTGGTTTTTGCATCAGTATCAAACGTCCCCTTATGTACCACAAAACTTTTGCACACGATTCCTTACAAAATATAGTCTTTTTTCTGTTTTTACTTCCTTGAATAAATAGCTACACTGTTCTGAAATCGCAAAACACCTGCACTTCCGCTCCGCGGCAACGCGCGGGTAACATACCTTGTTTATATTTAGATGATGGTTATTAATGTTTTAATGATAATTTAAGTGATAATTTGTGTGATAATTTGTGTGATTATTGGTGAGTTTTCTATGTTTATTGATGTTTTTTTGATTTTATTGTGCATTTGGTGATGAAATATGTGATTATTTGTTAGGTTATTATTTTTAATTTGAGGTCTTGTGATGTTTTTGTGACATTATTGTGTATGCATATGTATACTCGTCGACATATATGAATCTTATTGTAATCGATTGCATGACTCACGAGAAAATTAGTAATGTATAATATACATGCTTGCTAAGTAGCTTAATCCCTTAGTTATATGTATCCTTACCGAGACACCTCACCGTTTGCTAAATACGTGTAATTAGTAGCTTGTAGAGTAATGTAGAATATAAGTTCTTGTTGAGTAGCGTAATCATTTAGGTATATGTATGCTTATTAAGACACTCGCGTTTGCTAAAATATGTGTGAGTAGTACCTTGTATAGTAATGTGGAACGTACACGCTTGGTATAGTACGCGACAACCTAAGTTGTAAGGAAGTATAAGTAGAATGAGTAGATGATTGAGCGTAGCGTGTTTGATTGTGTACGAGTTTATGGTGACTGATTCGTGAGATAATTATTTAATGTAGAATTTATGATTTTGTTCATGTCTAATTTTGAGTTTCTAATTTTTATGAAGTTTTATTACTGTATATCATGTGTTGTTCTGAATGAGTTGAAAATGATAAGAGAATTAAGCAGATTCATGTGAATGAAACTAGCACTAGCATTAGGAACTGTTGTTTTAAATAAGTTATTTGTTAAATGTATCACATATGTTTTAAACTAGGATTTTTGTCAAATATATCACATGTGATTTTATGTTTTGAATAAGTAATTTTTTGAATGTATCACACGTGATTTTAAACTAGGATTTTTGTCAAATATATCATATGTGATTTTAAACTAGGAGTAGAAACTTGTGTGAAGTATAAGATATTTGAAATGTTGTTTGTAAGTTAACTCATCATGAATTACATGTGGTATAGTATAAGTGATGATATATTGCTTAGTATATTTCTTACTAGCTAATTATGTTTAGAGGAGAGTTATATTGGATACAAAAAAAGTTGGATACCAAGGGTCTCATCCTCGCCAACCGTTAATCGTTAAGCGAAAAAAATATACCATCACGAAGAGCATTTGATTATCTTTCTATAGATATCCACTTTGACATACTTTCGACAATTTTTTTTCGTTTTTTCACTTTTTTTCGTTGTTGAAACTTGCATGAAAATATAATATATGATTAAATGCTATTTTGAATATTCATACAAAATCATATATGATTTAACACAAACATCGAATTAATGTGATTTAACACTAAAATCATATATGATTAAACACTAACATCATATATGATTTAACACTAAAATTAAATATCATATATGATATAGCACTAATATCATATATGATATAACACTAGTATCATATATGATTTAACACTAACATTATATATGATTTAACAATAAAATTAAATATCATATATGATTTCTCATGCATGTTTCAACAACGAAAAAAAAGACGAAAAAGAAAAAAATCATTAAAAAACGTGAAAAAAATGAAATTTTTTTGACGAAAGTATATCAAAGTGGATATCTATAGAAAGATAATTAAATGCTCGTCGTGATGGTATATAATCATATATGATATTAGTGTTAGATCATATATGATATTTAATTTTAATGCAATCACATGTAATTCGATGTTAGCGTAAAATCATATATGATTATATACGAATATTTAAATTAGTGTTAAATCACATGTGATTTCTCATGCAAGTTTCAACAACGAAACAAAGACGAAAAAAAGAAAAAAAGTGAGAAAACATAATTTTTTTTGCCAAACGTATATAAAAGTAGATATTTATAGAAAGATAATAAAATGCTCGTCGTGATAGTAAATTTTTTTTCGCTTAACAATTAACGCTTTGGGAGATATTGATATTTGAAAAAAGGATGAAAATGGTTTTTGGCTTTAATCTTATCCATTGGATCAAAACGGGGAGGGTGGGGATTAGTCCCTTGGTATCCACATAAACTTTGGTATCCAAATGAACTTAAATCTTATGTTTTAGATTTGTAGTTTTTTTCATTATACATGTAATAAGACAACGGTTCTTTGGGTAGAAGACCGTCTTCACCACCTATATCCACTACTAAATAATCTTTTGTGTTTGAACCGCTAGATGAGTACCCAACTTCATCTCGTGGTGCAATGTATCATCCTGATGTGTGAAGACTGCCTAGTCGAGACACTTCAAATAGAAGATCTCCAAGGAGTTACAAGAAAGTCACCACAAGATCGAGCTTGGGCTCGGTGTCATATTGCCAAAGTTCCAGCAGCTGCCCGTAGAGGAAAATCTGGTGTTTTAAGTAAAGTAACACAAGGATTCAAGCATCGACTACTAGTAAATAAGGAGGTGGCTCAAGGAGACCAAATTCGGCGAAGGATGAGTCAGGGATAAGTTTCACTTCATACCTTTGTTGATTCACATAGATTACGTTGGTTTTTTTGTAATTGGGTGTATGGGGTATTATATATATACTCATTTACCATTACATATACTGCCAAAACAGTAACGGGCTACTGTTCATCGATGAACCAGTGATGGTTAACTGTTCATATCTGCCCCAAATTTTTTATATATACTCATTTTACATTACATAAACCTGCCAAAAACAGTAACGTTCTAACGATCAAAGACGATAACATGATGGATACTGTCATACACGTATCGCCACAAAAAAAAAATTTTTTTGGTAAATTTTATTTTAAAACTGTGGTAACTGTTTATCGGACGGAAAAAAAAACTTATACTCTCTAACCCTTCTTTCGTCAAAAAAAAGAAGAAAAAAAAAAATATTACGTTTAACGACTTTTATCGGCCGTGGCGCAAAAAAAATTTTTATATACCCCTTTAATGAAAAAAAAAATGTCAGTTTATTATGAGAAAAAAACAAACTACTAAAACATGAGCACCGAAGAAATTAACCCTACAAAAAAAATTCCCCTCATAACTCGCCGAAAAAATAACGCCCGCAGCAACGCGCGGGTAATCTTTGCTTGTTGTAATAATTTATTGTTATGAGTTTAGCAGCACCTTATGCTCTCAGTAAATGATTTTATAGTTTTAACGCTATGCAATATGTTGTCATATGATATCTTTGTGGAATATGAACAAAATATAAATTATATATGTCCGGAAATTATTTTGTAATGCCTATGTGTTAGCTTGCAGTGTCTACGTGCAACTGCATCCAGTGAGCATTAGCGCAGAAAATACTTTATTAAAGAAATTTAAATATTTTTATTAATTATATTAATATATTTCATGAAATAATTAAAACGGTCTTATAATTACCACGTTAGACGTAAAAACTATTAAAATATATTAAAGTGAAGTGACTTGTTAGTACAAAAACCAAAAATCGTGGGAGTTGGTTGTGACCGGTACGAACAAGAAAGTAGGAGGGTCCGAAGTCGTATCAAGCAAACAAGAGGATGTGTTTTAGTATGACTTTAAGAACCAGTCTTAAAGGCCTTTTAAATATAACCACCGTACCTCATTCATATCGGAGAAGCCGAAATAAAATTATATCCCTAAAAAGTCAACTATCAACATATAAATCAATTCTGTTTTTAACCAAATCATCTGAAAGAATATACAAAACATAAAACATACGCATGTCCATGAAATCTATTCGCATGCATGTCAACATGTCTACACAAGAAACATATGATTTTTAAGGTATCTTGCAAGATAATGTACAATCGAATTCATAAGTGGTATCTTCTGATTCGATCGTGTTACATAAGAACTAAAATAAAAACATCGTTTTCGGTAGTTTTATTTTGTGAAGAAAGGACTAGTCAACTAGCGTATCTCCGTGACGAGTTAGTGTGAGTGAAGTAGAGGGATTATTCTTTGATCCTAGTGGTATTCGCGTGGTATAGCTATATAACACAACGCGTAATAGAAGGATCGGTGTTTAACGTTTTACGCTTAAGCGGTGTATCGTTTCGTGCTAAAAGGTATACATCTTCTATCCTTGTTAATTAATGTGTTCTACATGAGATTTATTATTCCGCTGCGTACTCGTGTAAATTAATATGATTAATTAGGATTGTAAAACTCACAGTGCATCACGAGCCCATCGAGTAGAATCTGTCATACAAGGAATAAAATAGGACAAATTAGGGTTTCATTATAATTTTTAATAGCCCCGGTGTGCGTATTTTTGTAAAAAGATGATCTTGACGTTAAAAAAATGAATTAAACAAATCTAGGTTGTATGCAATTTTATAAAACTTGATTTATTAATTGTTAATGGTTTTAAGTTTTGTTAATTTGTTAATGGAGATCCAGATAAAATCAAGCAAAATTAACATTATGAATAGTTATTAAATCTGTTAATTTGGTTAAATGTATTTGTTTAAATATTAATTAAAATACCCAATAATTAAATTATATTCTTAACTTGTAAGATCCATGATTCAAAAATTCTGAAAGACCCTTATTTTTGAATGAACGGGGGCCTAAAAAAATTAAAAGGATTTATGTGCAAAGTGGTATATATTTATATAAGGCTTACGTAAGTCGAGTATAAAGATGCATATGGCCGGAGTTTAATAGGACGAGGGAGCCCTTATATGAATAAATGCAAGTTTATTTATTAGATAATTATGAATCATATTTAATGATTTGCATGCCATTAAATGTTAAGTGTGTTTAAATAAATTGTTATTTAGTTTTTATTATATGGTTTTATTTGAGATTATTTTAAATACTTGACTTGTGAGAAAAAATAAGGGTTTTTTTTGAAAACAAAAATAAACATGACTAATGGTTTATCGAAATAAATTTATTTCTAGAAACTATTTAATTCAAAAAAGTCCAAAATGGATTCCGGCTACATCCATATAAAATCTACCATGACTGACTCGCAAAATATAGTTTGTAATGTATATCTAAAAATTAAAGTTTTAATTTTATCAATGACGTAATTTGCAAAATTAACAATAAAGTTGCAAGGATAAGGTTCGGGAGACTCCATCCAGACTTCGGTCATGGTAGATACATTACCCTATAATACCTTACTAGTTGTAGTTTCCTTACACTTGTATCCTATGTAATGGAAAGTCGCTAATGTCTAGTGGTTTGAATGATTTTTATCATTCTTTAATCTTTTCCCCGATAAAAAGGCAAACCCCCCCCCCCACCCCCCCCCCCCCCCCCCCCCACCCCATTTTAAATTTAAAGATACGTTGAATCAGTCAATTTTAAGGTCTCGCTATTTATGTATAAGATACGATGAAAATTGGTGATACCGTAAAAATGAACTTAAAATTGAGTAAAAAGTTTTTATTAAACTAAATGATACTAAGATGTTATGCAAGCTTCTTCGTATATTTTTGACACGTCAAATAAAATACCCTATTTTTTTTTTTTTCTCAACTAAGAATATAGCCATTCCAATTTGTAAAAACACTTGTTGATTGCTCTTATACCTATGCGTGAGAATGTGATAGATTTGCAGTAGGAAAATTTTAAATATAATAATCAAAATAAAAATCACAAGGTAATTATACGCTTTTCTGTGAGACTATGTTACATAATTACTGTTTTTGAAATTGGACGACTTAGCGTTTTTGTGTGGTTATACCTCTAACACGCTGCAAAGATGGGATGAAACAATGCATACTAATATTATTGTAATAAATAAGTCCCATAGGTTTTAGAATTGCAATAGTTTGTGAAATATCAATCTGATAATTACCTTTGAATACACATCACTAGCATAATCAACTGATGTGGTGAGTATGTCAAGATGGGTCCTAACCTTAAAAAATAATTGTTTAATTATATAAACGTGGGTAGTTAATTTTCTTCAAGGAGTATTATCGAAAATACTAAATTCTTGAACTTTTATGTGTTTGTAAATGGCACTACCTATCTAAAACATAAACCATTCGGCTTTCAGGTCGATGTTTGAAATTTCTGGAAATAATTTCAATGATTGGTTTCGTCAACTTAAGATGGTCTTGAGAGTTGAAAGGAAATTGTTTGTCATTGAACAACCTATTTCTCTTGCTTCACCTACCGATTCTGAGTACTTGCGCAGTGGAATGCGATAAATGTTACATAATGAGGTGACTTGCCTTATTGCTCGAAAGTTGACACCATGAACTTTAAAGTACAATTCGAATCCCTCAAATATGAAATGATTCAGGAGCTTAAATATATGTAAGAAATGTAACAATCCCCAAAATCAGGTAGCAGCGGAATAGTAACATTGGGGTGCTACTTCAAGTACAACAAACAAGATATAGAAAACGACCAAGAATGGACGTTTTAAGATAATATTTCATTTATAGCAAAAATATCAGAGTTCAAACATTAGGTCCCAAAAGTTTTTGATGTCATACATCCAACATACAATAAAACAAATCTCAAAAGATTGACTTAAGTTATTATGAAAGACCAAAAGTTGCATATAATTTAATAAAACACAAGAATCCATCTTCATTGATATCCGCCACGGCTCCCCTTCAGTCTTCATACGCCTAGGACCTGAAATTACATCTAAAAGTCAACACAAAGGTTGAGTGAAATCATATTTATTGTTGGTAAATTGTGGACCACAGATCGATGTAATAATCGACTCTAAAACCCATTTAGTAGTCCAAAACGATTATTATTGCAACTAAGCTTCAAGAACCCGAAGCCCTTAACTAAGTTGTGCCCAAATGTATATGGAATTCATCGCCAACCACCAAAATAAAGTATCTCAATGTTAAATGCACCCATGTCAACTTGTGACCAGAAATCCAGGTGGGGATTTGTTCATCCCGATAAGATCTATCACAACACTCGCGCTCACTGACAATAGCAATTGACGGTTCATGATATAGTAAGTAGGACTTAATTGGCAATAGTGGTAACTTAGGCAATAATATTCAGGCAGTAATCTGGATAGCATACAGTTTAAAACACTTTGAAAACACTTAGAAAAACACTTGTGTCCAATAGTAAAACAAGCAATGTAATTCACCCCGTAGAGTTTGTAAAACAATTAAGTTATGAACTCACCTTGAGTACTGATAGTCCAATAATCACAGATAAAATGTCACGCAAAACGTGCGATGCAACCTATTTAAATTAAGGTCGAATAAGTACCGAGTACTTCAATTTATAACATTCAATAAAATCTTATAGTAGTTACGTCGTGCTATCGTTCGGGCTATCATAATTAAAGAGGTCATGACATGACGTTCGAGGAGTTAGGATACTTTAAATCGTAAATCCAACAACACGTCGATACGCCCATCCGAAGAGGGCCTCATTATGAAACTCCCTAGTAATGATAGCACTTTGATAACCACTCCAAATATTCCTATATAGCAATAATCACGATCAATCGTTTAAGTAAAACTAATTATTTATAAGCGAAAAACGTTTAAAATATATTTTCTTAAAAATGACCTAATTTTGTCGTTTTAAAGCCCGTGCTCCCACTGTTTCTATACGTCCACGTCTTTGTAGTAAGACCGACCGATCAAAATATTTACAATTCAAGTTTTTAAGATTCTGTGATAATAGTAAAAATTACTGTTCACAACAGCCCGTTTGTCTTTTAATTAGCGTAACCGTAATCGCGATAACTTATTCGTTTTAACTCCGATTTTAGTGATTCCTTCGAGTACGTTCTCGTTATAAAAGATATAGTCATATTTAGATGTTTTAAAAATAAAAGTAGGCTTGTAATGAATAGTAACTTTTTTATAAAAATAGATTTTATAAAAGTATATAAAGTCGTAAACTCGTTTATAAGTAACTTTTCGTTATAGATCGTTTTTCGAGTTTTCTTATCATTATGGAATCGTCATGAGGCGTATTATAATTATATTAAGTAAACTTTCAGTATGAAAATTCGGATCTTAGACAGCCCCAAAGTATTCATATGTAATATCTTTACAAAAACCTGTTTTTTTAATATTAATTAATTTAGTAGTTTTACTATAAAACTCTGGTAACCATATTTTAACATATGTGGTAATATAATATATCCAATATCTCCATGATCCTTGTAAATTTATTGTAACAAGTTCAACCCTTTTACTTTCATTATTTTCACATGTGAAGATTAAGAAACCTTATAAAACTTTAATTTAACCTAAACATGTTTATACTTAATCCATAGGTTAACATACTTTTATTTTTACTTTTCCATGATATATAGAGAGTTAAGATCAACATAGACCCATTATTTGTCATAGATCCAATGAATCAATCTCAACCATCTATTTTTTCATCAAAAATAAAAAAACCCACTTTCCACCTCTTTTTTAAAAATAAAATATCTTACAAACGGTAAATCGTCACACGACAAAAAATACACCATCGCGACGAGTATTTTTTTATCTTTCAGTAGACGGGTGACACGATATACTTTCGAGGAACTTTTTTTTGATTTTTTTTTTCAGTCACGAATTGCGAAAATCATATATGATTCGTATGACGAATCATATATGATTTAATAAAATCATATATGATTCGTATAACGAATCATATATGATTTCATAAAATCATATATGATTTCATAAATCATATATGATTTCATAAAATCGTATATGACTTCATAAAATCATAAAAAAAAGTTCGTCGAAAGTACATAGTGTCGCCCCTCTATCGAAAGATAATTTAATTCTCGTCGCGATGATATGTTTTGTTTTGCGTAACAATTAACAGTGTGTGAGATATTTAATTTAAAAAAAAAAGATGGAAAGTGGGTTTTTTTATTTTTGATGAAAAAATGAGTGGCTAGGATTGGTTCCTTGGGTTTATGACAAAAATTGGGTCTATATTGAACTCGATGATATGTTTTGTTTTGCGTATCGATTAACGGTGTGTGGAGTTGATATTTAATTTTTAAAAATTAGGTGAAAGTGAGTTTTTTATTTTTGATGAAAAAAATGAGTGGCTATTATTTGTTCATTTGGTCTATTACAAATGTTGGGTGTTATTGAACAGTGTAAATTTTCGAAAAAGGGCATATAATCTAAATTAAGAAATTATAAATTGTTATGAAATGCTTCTTCAAGAAGCATTTGAGATTAGAGCGGTTAAACAATATTCAAACGCTTGTAGAGGTGTTGCCAAACAAGCTTTTCATCTAAAATACTTACCGCTTGCCACTTGTCGCTCCTAAACGCTCCAAAATACTTTTCGCCAAACACAGCCTATGATGAGGATAAACAAGCTTGGATAAATAACATATCAACCTGTCTTACTCTTAGGTTGAGTAAGTATTAAACGGGTAACATGTACACCCGTTTAGATATACTAGTCGGGTACCCGCGCAACAAGGTGGCGGGTACCCGTGTGATTATATTTTTCGACAATAGCAATGTCTTTTTGATGGATTGCGTTTATAGAAGGAAAAAAAATGTTCAACAAAGGTTATTATTGGAAATTAGCTTGTTTATTCTTATGAATTTAGTGACATTATAAAAAGCTTTTATAGTAGGGCACCCGCGCATTACAGCGGCGGACACCTTGTAATCAAAACTTTTGTTAAGCGATTATATGTTTCTCATGATGCTAACTTTACATGTGGCGATAACTTTAGGAAAAACGTTACCGCACACTATTTAATGAAAGAATGGCACACAACCCGTACATCACGATACAACGACGAAACAAAAACGGTGGTCACCACTATTGCTAGTTGTTTTGGACGTGTGATATTATATACCGTTTAAACATAGAGGGTGTTTTAAATTGAGGTTTTAGCGCCATTTAGTGGTGTCTATATTGCTAAGTTATGGTCGTAAATGGTGGTCTGTTGCATGGTCGAAAAAGGTGTCTAACTACATAAAAGATTGGTTTCTTTGACCCGCTTAATGATTTGTAAATTTCAATTAATGGTGTTTTAAAGAAGAAAAAAAAAGATGATTTATGGATAATCATTTTGTATCATGTGGTATATTAAGTGTATTTTTGAGTGAGAGGTATTTTAAAAATATCATTAATGAATTGTAAATTTCATTTAATGGTGTTTTAAAGATGAAAAAAATGATAAGATGATTTATGCATTATTGTTTTATACAATGTGGGATATTAATTGTATTTTTTAGTAAGGGTTTTTTAATAATATCATTAGTTGATTTGTAAATTTTATTTAATGAGGTTTTAAAGAAGAAAAAATGATTTATGCATTATTGTTTTGTATCATGTAGTATATTACTTGTATTTTTGAGTAACATGTATTTTAATAATAGCATTAATTATATGTGTTGAGTTAATATATTATGCATTAAATAGTTGTAAATATAGCTTTAACTTTATTTTTTTTAAATAATTCCTTTTTTATAGTAATGTCTTCTTGTCTTTTTAAATACATTATATAGTAGTATAGATATAAATTGTTTACAAATAGATGTTATCTTCAAATTTTAAAACTCTATAAGTAATGTAGAATTTTAGTCTGCCTTTCAAAATAAACCAAGTATCGACATTTGCCAATGATCCATCTACAATTGTAATTTGCTTTTTATAGAGTGCGTATCCACATTTGCCAGTATTCCATGTTTTCAACCCGCGCTTCGTTGCGGAGCGTAGGGTTTTACGTTAATTATTTGTAACGGATTTTTTGCAACGAAACAATGCTTACAAATGAGAGTACTTTCTTCATATATTCATAAATCGTGTTCGGAATGCTTAGATACAATTTTAGCCTAAATA
>BQNB010103808.1:10975-22475 GCA_026074375.1 Tanacetum coccineum
AATTGAATGGACTTGTTCTTTGTTATAATAAATACGTGACAAAACTTTTTTATAGACAAAAATAATACACGTATCGGTTGTAACATATTACAACATTCGATATCAAATGATTAATCTGTCATCTGTAGCCACATACATGATGCAAGGTTATACTAATATAAATGTTACTTTTAATACTTGTCCTTATCCATGTGTGGATTTATCTAACGCCGTGTTTCAGCATGCTTTTAAAATGGACGAGAAGTTGTATTGGGTAGTGATCGATGTTCGTGGAGTATGAACCGTTCTTGCTATATACAGATGCATTGTTTTAACATCATCTACGAGCCGATGTGTTCGATTAATTTCAAAGTCGAGGTAATCCTTTTGAAATTGTTAATATGAGTATGGGGATTTTCCCTCTCAAAACCATGAAATGGGTTAGCTTGAACCAATTGTAGCAAATTCGTCTTAATTTCAAAATGGTCCGCATTAATTTCCGATATGACGATAGCTTCTCCATACCCTTTCGTGGGTGCTTGGAGTAGCTCTTTCATTGTTCGATTTTCCGCCATTGGTGCAATTTCAACGATAGTACAAAGCTCGGGTTCGACTACGTTTGGAGCACGTCGTCTATTTCGACGTCTCAGAATGGTTACGGGTGAATTATTTGGATAATTGGAATTTCTAGTGCGCATGCACTACACAAATAAAACCGATAAAACAAACGAGGAGAAATATATACAAAAATATTTTTATTTCACCGAATAATCAACAAACTTAGGGTAACTCCCTTAAGTGAAACTCGCAAGCAAGCGGGGGACGTAGTGGGAGCGAATCGCCTTAAAACGTTTGTCCCTTTGGGTCGTAGTTCCTTGGAACAACCCTCCTTATACCCACCTTATAGTTTATTTCACAAAAGAGGTGCGCCTTTTTCGTAAGTGACACAAGACGGTTATTTTTGTTGTTTTTCGATTTTTTTGGTATTTTTGATTACTTGCTATATATTCACAAAAATTTGAGAAAATAAAAATATTTTTGTATTTTTATAGAAAAATATTCACAAACGGGAATTATAACTTCACGGGGAAGGGTCTTCAAATACTAATCTTCAAATGGAAACACGAAAATCGCTACACACTTCTCCGGCAACGGCGCCAAAAATTTGATCCTTCCTAAAACCACACACAAACAAGTATGTGTAATTAAGAGGCGAAGCCAATTATAGTATAGTAGTATACGTATTCCAAAAGTTTTAAAGAGAATTGCTTTTAACCAAAGCAATTTCTAAAACTCCCGGGTCGTTTTTCCTCGGCGAAGTATGAATAGAAAATCTGTTCAATTTGTGATCGCGAATTTGAATAATTCAAAAGTTTTAATTTGGTTTTCTTATTCTACAGCTAAAAATGCATAAAACATGAAAAGGAAAGTAAACGACTAAGCAATTACGAAATTAGGCATTAAAACGTAGACGAGAATTAAAGAAAACGCGACAAATAAGCAAGTATATCAAAATTAAAGCCTACAAACGCGAATTTAATTTTAATAAATCCTAATTGACTAAAAATAATTATATTTTTTTGCTTTTTATTTTATTTATTATGAATTAAAAATGATTTTAATCTATAAAATTAATTAAAAGTACTCCACTAATTGATTATAAATATCATCCTAATCAGCATTAATGTGGTACCGTAAAAACGTAAAATTATCTTACATTCCGATAAATCAACTTTAGACTCTTTATGTCAAACAGATAAGCTAAATTATATATAAATGGGTTGTTTTGGATTTTATACCTAATGGGCCAGCTCAGTAATTAGTTAACATGAAAACGGGTAAAACGGGTGACTATATATGATATGCAAGAAGTCCCACTAATGTTTCATATGGTTGGACCTCCTTTATTACTTGTAAAATTGAAGTATTAGTTTAACATAGTAGTTTAACCTTTTAATATTCTACCACAATAAAAACCAAACCCCTTAGACCTGAACTTAATCTTAAACCCCCTTACTTTCACTTTATGAAACAATACATGAAAAATCATTTGCAAAGGATCACATCAACTTCAATAAGGTTTTACTTTACAGAAATCAAACTAACTTATGAATCACAATGCAACCTCTACTCTATGTAGCCATATTTAGGAGTTATTTTTGTAAAATTAGAAGCTAAAAGCTCATCACGTGCCATAGACAATATTTGAGAATTAATGATTAGCTATAGCTGGAAAAAAGTCGATTTAGAGGGTTTATTAAAAAGACGCTTATTAAGTAAGAGCGTATTTTTCTAATTCAAAGGCTAAAAGCTCCTAAAAACTCCAAATAGCTCATTACTAACATAGCCATTATTTGAGTATTATTAATTTGATCGGTTAAGAATAAATCTTTGTTATTTACCTGAAATAGGATTTCGGTGTCCAAAATCACCATCCTATTATGGATCTTCGACGAACCCCATGAAGAGGTGGCGGTAGTGGTGGCAATATTGTGGTCCTTGATGTCCTCCGGCTTAACCTCAACTGTTTTGTTCCAATCAGGCGAATACTTCAACGAATTTGGTTGTTTTAAAGAGCCCATATGAAAGTAGATGATGAATAGTAGTAATGACGTGATTGTTGTCATAGATATCAAGTTTAATCAAACAATATTGATTACTTTTAAATAAAATCACATATACTTTATGGAATTGGCTTTCATCCTAAAATTACCAAATTGTCATTATCCAACACTTTACTCAACTTGCATGTCTATATTGTGGCTTAAGCTTGTTCAATAATCACTAAAAAACCAAGTATTCTACTAAAAGAGAGCTTAAAGAAAAATGTGAGTTCAGTACGTACCTCGTCAATCAGTATACTTGAAAAATATGAATAAATGTAAAAATGTTTGTTTCAAGGGTTTTGATAGTTGTATTCTTCACATCTCTTAGCAATTTCTTTGCTCTTGTAAGTATGAGATTAATAAAAAAAATTAAGCAAGTGAGTTTAAATATTCCAAAGCCATTGAAACATATTTAGCAAGAACTATGTACTAAATTAGTTGATGCTTATAAGAAACAAATGAACCATATTATGAACCTCTAAACGGGTTAATATGAGGGTTAAACAGGTTAACAACCCATAAACATAAACCTTTTTTACTCCGTCTAAACACCTCTAATCTTTGCTAATAAGCTTACCCAAACACCCATAATCCCAAATCATTAATCACAGTATTATTTAAACGTGATAACATTCCACATATAGTAAGCAGTTTTTGTCAAAGCTACATTACTTGTCAAAAGGCACAAAATTTGTTTTGGGTGTGAAGCTTCACACGAATAAACTGATAATTACATTAAATTTGTAACGTGTGGTTAAATTAGAGCTATCTATAACTGGTACAAAATAAACAAACCTCATGGAGCTCAAATGGATCAAAATTTGTAAAAAGCTACATATAAAGTAAGCAAAACACAACATACCAGATTGAGGTACTAACTGAAACCCATAAAATGAAGCAAAATTATCTGTCTCATCACCCAATAAAAGTCCATTATTTTCTTCATCTTTAAGAGTAGAAAACGATTTTTTTAAGAATTGTCGCTACTCACCCTTATCTTGAAATTTTTAATCTTTATCATAATTCATATGTATCACTAACAACAGTAATAATCAAATATTGTGCCTAAACCCTAGATGATCAATTAAGTATCAATCTCCATATCATAACAACAAAAACATTAACGACAAATAAAATAGCGGAAGGAAATCAAAATTAAGCCTTAATTCATCAAATGATTGTAATCAATCGAATTTAAATTTAAAATCGATCGATCAACAGAAAAAAGAAAAAAACAGCGAATCAGATAAAGCATTGTGTTGTTGAAATTGAAGAAGTAAATTTGATAAATGGAAGGAAAAATCATACCATAATTTTGTTAAATTGAAGAACATATGCGACTTTGTTAAATTTAATCAATTTGAAACATAGTGCCTTAAGTGATGTTGTTTTCGATCTTATCCTTCCTCAAATGCAAGATCGTTGGACTTGGTCTCTCAATGCTTCAAGAAACTTCTCAGTAAGCTCAGTTCATAATGTTATAGACGATGTTTATTTACCAAAGCTGGACGTTCCCACTAGATGGGTTAAGGAGATTCCTATCAAGGTTAATATTCTAGCTTGGAAGATTAGTTTGGATAGATTACCAACTCGTGCCAATCTCTTCACCCGTGGTTTAGAAATCCCTTCGATCCTTTGTCCTTCCTGCAATGAAGTTGTGGAATCCACATCTCATATTTTTTTTCTCATGTTCTCTAGCTCGTCAAGTCATGTGCAAGGTGTGTAGATGGTGGGAGCTCGACAATACTTATTTCAATTCATATGCTGAGTGGCTTATTTGGTTATCAAATTCTTGTCTTCCTAAACATAGAAAGAAGATTTTTGAAGGCGTTTGCTATGTAGCTTGGTGGATTTTATGGCGGTTTAGAAACCAAATATTGTTTGGATCCAAGCAGCCTAGAAGGGATTTAATTTTTGATGATATTGTTCAAATGTCTTTTCTTTGGATTTCTAATCGTTGTAGATCCAAGATTGACTGGGTCACTTGGATGCAAAATCCTAGTTTTCTTTCTTTGTAATCTTTTCTAGCATCTTGCTAGCTCTTAATAAATTTGTCGTTCATTTTTTTTGAAAAGATGAGAAAAGATTAGAGTGAACTGTGAAGGTTTTGGGTACCTTTTTTAACTTTGAGTTTAGAGCCCTGTTTTTTTCCTTATACTAGCCTCAAGGCCCGCCCGATGGGCGGCTAGCTTTAAGAATTGTTAAAAATATAAAAATAGTTAATAGAAATAAAGTTTAATGATATAATATTTAAAACAAAAAAGTTAAGGTAAAATGTCATTTGCAAAACATCCGCAAAGAAACTAAATAATCTTGATTGTTTAAACAAAAAGTAGCTAAGAAATAAAAACAAACTTATAATCGATGACGAACTTCTTTATACACTATTGTATAATTGCAATAGTTGACATCTTTGTCACAGGATAACACTTTTAAACCATTCTTGCTCTTTATCCTTGATGAACTGTTTTGACACCATAGCCAAAAACTCCTTGTTATGATCACAACAAAAAGAAGACAATCCATATATTATATACCATAAACAGAACTAAACACTTCTTGCTGTGATAGGAAAACTACACAACTATATTTTTGATACATTTCTAATGTGTTATTCCAACTTCAAACGTCTTCCACGACATGAGGCATAGTTGTGTATTTCATAGACTTTTAATACATTTCTAATGCATTATTCTAAATTTTAATGACTTTCAAAATATGAATAAGAGACCTTGTGGCCTTGATAAGCTTTATATTTGGCATTGGCACGATATTTAGTGAGCCCTAAAAGTAGCATATAACGGTCTAGAATATTACATGTCGAATGTGAACCGGTTGCTCACCATAGTTGAACAAATAGTTTCTATCTTTGACTCAAATACATTAATCATTCGTCTTAGTAGAGCTTGATTCTTATTCGTCAAATCTACATTAAAAACTATATTTTATTATCAATCCAAACAGCCTAAAACATTTTTAATTAGCGTTTATTATCAATCCAAATAGCTACAACAGTTTCAATTAGCATTTTAAATATAAATCCAAACAGCCCACAATAAAGATAATAAGCGACTATTTTTAGCTTGTAAGATTATTAACATGGGATTATGAATTCAATATATATGCCATAAATTTAAACACCTCTAGGATTTGAACAAAAATTTCTAGCCCATTTCTTTGACTTGTTATACTACGTGCACAACCTACACATTTTGCCACTTCTACATAATTTAAATAACATACCTTTAGTTAGCTAAAGGGTATGCTAACATGGCATACACCTTAAAACTAAATTATTTCACACACCTTATAACTAATTTTTTTAACCAAAATTTGCGTTCTTATATAGCTAAATTTCTTGCATAGTTATTGTGAGAGTAGCCCCAATATTCAGATATTGGCATCTCTTAAAGATATTAATTAGAGTACTTGTTGAGGCTTAAAGGTGTTAGGACTTACAGGAGTTGTAACATCCTTATTAAATAACCCAAGCATCAAGGGCTAGCTTTTTAAAAGCCATTTCAATGACGATATCCTCTATTTTGTACTTTAATAGTCAATAAAAAATGTTGTAAAATTCATTTAAGAAGCTTCCAATCAAATGAAGTAAGATAATAGAGAGAACCTCGGTGCAAAAGAGGAAAACTTGAACTTCTTTCTTTAGCCTGATCTTATTAGCACAAACATTAGCTTTTAAATCCACTCGTGTATTCCTGCAAAAAATATAGATAGAATTACAAATGAAAATACTTCTATTTATGTTATATGTTCTACAAATTTTATCCCCAACAACATATATGTGGCATTTGACTTTAAAAAATTTAATCAATGTTTAACTTTTAACACAAATTTTAGTTTTACACTTTTACTAACCTAAAGGTTCAATCGAAAATTAAAAGAAATACTCATAATGTAATTAGATAAAGCAACGCTTTAAAACAACATATATGATTCAGTTAAAAATACAAAACCGAGACAATCATAATTATCACACAACCTCCTTTTGATTGTGTCAAACACATGTACTTAGTGCCTTTCTTCTAGAAGTAAAACCACTTTGTAATCACTGGTCAACCTTACTCCTACCTCTATTTTAGCATTTGTATAAGTTTATTATGAGTGCCATGTCTTAACATAATGATCTATATTGAATTTTCATTTATAAATACCTTGAAGTATAAATGATGTTTTTCATAGATGCCCTATCAGGCTATAACTATCATATGTTCTTCACGCCCTAACAGTTAAGGACATGAGAAGATGATATGCACAAGGTGTTAACATGGTTATATGAAATGAGCCCATATACATACATGATAGTTTACACATATAACTCGAACTATTATCTAGTTCATCTTAAGAATCGACATTTATATTGCATCACCCTATTTTTAAGAAAAATACTTTTTAGGAGTATAACTTACGTATTAAGAGTTAAATCAGTTCGATAGTATCCACCAGGCTTGCTATTCTCCATCCTATTATATAGGTTGAAACACAAACAATGAGTAAGTTTACACCATTCATATCCACTTGAAATTCACAGCTCGATATAATTATTCTATTGGCCCCTACCCGAAAGAGAGTGAGTGACGGATTAAGAGAAAAGCTATTCTTCTTAGCAGTTTCACAAGTGAATGGAATTATTCTTCCCCCGAGGGTGACATTACTTAATAAGAAAAATGATACATATGCACATACATTCTTTGAGGGTCTAAACATATATCTTTGTCATAGTGATACAAAATTGCGGAATTGATATCAGAAGATACATACCCGAAGTTAATTATTTAATAATTGATTTACGAATGATTTAGCGACATGATTTAGAAATTAGGCAAAACGATTTAGGCGGCATGATTTAGGATTTAATTTATGATTATTCGTTTAGGGTTAGTGAATTGGGGATTTTTTTATGAGACATATTGATTTGGAGGATTTGGGGGATTTTGTGTTGACTGGGTTTTGTTGAAAATGAACTTTTATTTAGGACCATTAGATGAGGTAAAATGTCAGGTGTCATTTTAATAGAGTTTTGGGAAGGAGATCAAGCTTAAAGAAAGCTTGTTTTATATAGGGGAGGATTTTCAGTTTCGTCTGTCACTTATAAATAAATAGCTTGAAAGTACATTTGTATTTCTTATTTTTTATTCTACATCATAATTGAGAACACATTTTTCTAAAACTCTAATCTAATTAAATTATTGCTAATTAAAGGAAGAATTTATTTATTTGAAATACGAAATCCTCACTTGATGTTTTCCTTTACTATATAAAATATTCTTATGAAATTACAGTTTATCTATCTATTGATACTATATATAAACGGTATTGTTTTCTTTAATCCTCAAATCTTTAAAAATTTAAATTATTATTTTGCCTAAATTACACTTAATTAATTATCCTAATATACCTCAAACTTAATTATTTTTAAAAAACTCACACTTTGTATTTCAAAAAACACATACTTTGCATCAAATGTCTAACCAGAATCACAATCTTGCAAGTTATAATTATTTTCCGTTATACACCGTCGCTTTGCGCGGGTATTATATTTATAGTACTTATAAAGTGTCAATGTAATCTTGAAAACGTTAATTAATGTAGTGCATATATTACCTTTAAATATCCCCTAATATATATTTAAGCTTTATCATTTCCTAACTTGACAACTTTTGAAGACACGCACTATATTAATTATAAAAAGCAAACACTTCGTATTTTTTTAAACACATGTTTCACATCAAATGTCAAGCAAAAATCATAATTTCACAAGTATAATTATTTGCCACTATACATCGTCTCTTTGCACGGGTATACATCTAGTACTACATATAAAGCATGAATGTATTTTCTTTAAATTTTAAGAAATTTAAAAATAAGTAATGTTGTTAGACTAAAATATCCATATTTTTAAAAGTTAACACAATCTACTAAACATTTGAATACTTCAGGGGTGGCTCAACCTTCTCGGAAGTATAAAGCGAAGCCTTAAGACGAGATATTTTTATCAAATTTATTTGCCGAAAAATCTTTTATATAAAATTTACTTTTCCAAGTTTTTATGTAAATTTTTGATTAGTTTCTCGAAATCAATATATTATAATCTTTCATTTGCAATTGATATATATGTATATATATATATATATATATATGTATATATAAATATGTAGAGTTAGGATCAAATGAGAAGTTTTCTTAAAATAAAAAGGATAAAAAGTAACTATAACCGCATATCCGAGATGCATCGACTTAAATCTATTTATTAAACAATATTATATAAAGGTGAAACAAGCTAATGGGAGAAAAAGCCACAATTAACACTTATGAGCTTTAAAGAAATCCAACTATTCCACGTTTAGCATCTAAACTTATATTCTACTCTATCATCTCTTGTTCTTCACAATTTAAAATTTCTAATAAAGAAACTAGTGAATGCTTAGCCTAATAAATCGATCTTAGCATATTTAAAATCAATTATAGAACTTGCAAAATCTTGACTTTTTTAAGCTAGACTTGCTTTTTATAGCTCCTTGTATAAAAGATTAGCAAATTTTAATCTATTTAAAGTTAAGGGAGGAAAGCTAAGATTATATAAATCGGTCGGTGTCCATAATTTATTTATGTTCTCACCAACGGAAAGCCTACATTCGTGTCAAAACACTTATTTTTTTATTTTCATCATTATTTATATATTTATTTTTACTGAACTTATAAATTTTTACATATATAAAATTTTAAATTTTTGCGGGAAAACGGGGTACGTGAGAACAACGAGCAAAAGTAGGTAAGATCATATCGAAGATATACCACCCCATACTAAAACTAAACATTGTCCTCAATGTTTCCTAGTCTAAGGCTCAAAACCCCATACTAGAACTCAAAAAGTCGAATGCATAATCCGAGCATGGAGAAAGTATCACAAAAATCTTAAGCCGTTTATTAAGTATGCTAAAAGATAGATGTTAGTCGATAATAATCTAGGATATCGGATTTCCCCAAACTAATGGCAAGCAAAGGCTAGGAAGCTCGAGTGGACCGGGACAAAACACCGAACACGAGAGTCTTCAAAATTTTTGGGTCAATCCTACAAACAATCACAAGCACAAACAACAAGAATCGGAAGAGTACAAGCCTCCTCACATCACATTAGAAATAAGAAAGAAAAAGGATAAGCATGGGGTGCCTCCCATGAAGCGCTTTGTTTTTGGTAACCGAGTCACATAGCTTGACTCGATCCCCGCATTTAGTTGTCCATGGGGATGGTTTGGAGATCCGGGACTACCTTTGATGGTATGTCCCCTCCAAAGTAATGCTTCACACGATGACCATTCACCTTAAAGTTTGGACCATCGGGTTGAGATAACTCGATGGTTCCATATGGAAAAGCTTGGGTGATGATGAAAAGTCCCACAAGGGTTTTAGCTTTCCCGAGAACTTATCTTGAGGTCGAGAATTGAAGAGTAAAAACTCGATTCCACCAACATTGAAAATGCGGTTTTTGATCTTAGAGTCATGAAGCTTCTTCGTCCTCTCTTTATATATCAAAGAATTCTCGTATGCTTGATCACGAAGCTCATTAAGTTCATTAAGTTGAAGCTTTCGGTGATCACCCGTGGTTTTAAGATCAAAATTAGCATGTTTCAAGGCCCAATATGCCTTATGCTCTAACTCAATAGGTAGATGACAAGACTTTCCGTACACGAGCTTATAAGGAGTACAACCAATTGGTGTCTTGAAAGCGGTACGGAATGCCCATAAAGCGTCATCTAACTTATCGGACCATGAGGCACGGTTTTCACCAACCGTCCTCTCAAGAATACGTTTCAAGCCACGATTTAAAACCTCCACTTGTCCACTCGTTTATGGATGATAAGCGGTAGCAAGACGATGAGTGACCCCATACTTAGACATTACTTTAGCAAATTTATCATTACAAAAATGGGTCCCACGATCGCTTATAATAGCTCTAGGTGTTCCAAATCGGGCAAAAAGAGATTTCAAAAACTTAACTACAACTCGAGCATCATTTGTGGGGAGCGCCTTCGCTTCTACCCACTTTGATAAGTAGTCAACGGCTACGAGGATATACTTATTCCCTTGTGAAGACGGGAATGGACCCATAAAATCGATACCCCATACATCAAAGATTTCACAAACTTAAATAGCGTTTTGAGGCATTTCATCTTGTGAAATTTTGCCTTGTCGTTGACACGTATCACAAGATTTGATCATAGTATGGGCATCTCGATATATGGTCGGCCAAAAGAAACCGGCATCAAACACTTTCTTAGCGGTGAGATTGGCACCATGATGGCCCCCGGTGGGTCCTTCATGACAAGCTTTGAGGATATCATTAGCTTCTTTGCCATGCACACACCGTCGAATGATTTGATCCGCACAAATCCGAAAAAGGTAGGGATCGTCCCAAAAGTAATGTTTAACGTCCTTAAAGAACTTCTTCTTTTGTTGGGACGACATCCCTTTGACGATAAAATTCCCCGCATGGAAATTTGTATAATCGGCAAACCATGGGGTATTTCCACTAGTTAAAGCACCAAGAGTCTCTAAAGGAAAATTTTCATTAATGTCTTTATTTTCTAACACATCCTTATGAGGATTTTCAAGTCTCGATAAATGGTCGGCCGCGAGATTCTCACTTCCTTTTTTATCACGGATGATGATATCAAATTCTTGTAGGAGGAGAACCCACCGGAGCAATCTCGGCTTGGCATCTTGTTTACTAAGAAGGTACTTTGGAGCCGAGTGATCCGTATACACTATGCTTTTAGATAAAACAAGATATGGCCGAAACTTTTCAAAAGCATACACTATGGCAAGCATTTCTTTTTCCGTCGTAGTGTAATGAATTTGAGCTTCGGTCATTATCTTACTAGCATAATGTATAGGCTGAA
>BQNB010103809.1:959-23954 GCA_026074375.1 Tanacetum coccineum
AAAAATGGAACATCAATGTTTCAACATCTTCAAAACCTAAAGAAAGTGTTTCGGAAGAGGTTCACACGGGTGAATCTACAAAACCGTTTTCACAAGGAGTTTCTCAGTTTACAAGCATCTCTTTACAAAAAGAGTTTTAAGACAAGTACTTTCAAAGGAAAGAATCACGTTTTTGGTACTCCACACTCTCGTTTTACACCGGTAAAACAAGTGTGGAGGTGACCAAAGCAAAGTCATTTGAAATCTTTCAAATATTCCAAATCAGAAATGCTTTCGATGCAAAACAAGAATGACTTTGCTTCAACCATCAACAAGAAAGGAAGAGTTTCAAACAAAACAAATTTTCAGGATGTTTCATCAAATGACATTAACAAATGGAAATCTTCTTCGTCAACAAGATTTAAAACTCCATTTGAAACACCGAGTTTCAAAAATCAATGGAATATCAAGAGGAATAAATCTCCGTTATTCACGAGAAGTTGATTTCCAAATGAAAACAACACGGTTTCAAGCCCTCGTTGAACTCAACAACATCTTTACCATCAACTTGACCACTTTCAAATGGTTTCAAAATTTGTAAACCCGTTAAGCAAACCGTTCTTAAAAGGATTCCAAAGTTGTTATCTAATTCGATGTTAATGGTTTGTAATCATATTTTCAGATTGCAACTCCGTGCTTTAAATAAAAAGAAAATGTACGTAAGTGCATTTATGCCTTAACAATGAAAAAAAATATCTTTGGTCTTGAGCTATTCATAAAAAATTTTCAAAGTTTTGTACTTCAAGGTCAATGGTTTTTTTGTTATTCAAATGACAGTTGCAAACCCGTCGTCAAATAGAAGGAAGTGTACGTTTCAGTGCGCTTTACCTTAAAAAGAAGAGAAATCTTCTTGTTTTGAGCAAAATTTATTCATCTTTGTTAGCACAGTGCTTAAATGGGTTCCAAAAGTTGTTGTCTAAATTCGATGTCAATGGTTTGTAATCAAATGTCAGATTTCAACCTGGTCTTCAAATAAAAGGGTAGTGTACATTTCAGTGCGCTTTATCTTTAAAAGAAGAGAAATCTTCTTTGTCTTGAGCAATTTTTTATCATCATCTTTTCAAAAAGTGTGCTCGAGACATACGACTTCTAAGTAAATGACAGCTTAGGACTCATTCTTCAAATAAAGGAAAGTGTACATTTTTGTACATTTATCCTCACAACGATAAGTTTACAACTTCTCGGACTTGAGCTATTTCATTAAGATATTCCAAACCTTGAGCTCAAGTAAAATGGTATACAAAAGGTTGAACATAAATTTTCAAGAGTTATTCAAAAGGATTTTTCAAAATCTTTCAACTTGTGTTCAACTCTCCCTTTCTCGTTCAATCATTTGATATATTTTTGAGAGGGAGTATAAAGGAAAAAGTTTTGAACAAATGAAAAATAATTGATTCAAAAGGGTTTGTTGTCAAGTGTGTTTATATCGATAAGCGTGTAAATGGTGAAGATTGTGTCCGGTTACGACCGTTTCCTGAAATTAACAGGATGAGGAGTGAGCAATCTACTGACCATACGTTTTAGATATTGACATACTTTGATGCAACTAGGTTTAAGAACGTTCAAAAAGGTTCCAAATCAAAATCATGCTATATCCGTTTTCTCCCATGTGTTTTCAAAATCTTATATAGCTATTTTAATCCATTGATTTCAAAAATATCATATGGTATGCTATTTTCGAGGGGGAGAAAATTAGATTAAAATGTGATCAAGATAGATAAATGCTTAAGTGTGTGGAATAACAAAGTGATCTAAAAGACTCAAAGTGCAATCAACTCTTTCCTCTATGTGCAAAATAATTTTGAATATCAATGCACATGTATATGGGGAGTATTTATCAAAAAGTGAAACTTTTAAAGTGATAAATGTTTTGATTTATATCAAACACTTTGATTGATTTTCAAATGGTTTTATGGTTTCAATCTTCAATACCCATCAACCAACTACCTCACAATGATCAAAGAAGATATAAGGTGGTAAGGTTAGGTATTATCCTATGATCCAACCAGAACCGGAGGGATCTACCCAGGGACATTCCATAGATAGAATATAGGTCCTTAGGTACGATGGAGTAGAATGTGAATGGGAATAATGTTAACTAAGGCATGAGTTATCATCAGAACAATCACAACAAGATGATAATAAGGACGCGTTAGTTTAACATTGAAGGGGTTGAAGAATGAAAAAGAAACGTATGGATAAAGGGTGAAAAGAAAGAAGACCTCCACAAACTTTAGGCAGAAACCGGGTTAATACATAATCTATCTAATATCACAAAGATGATATTTGGTATTGAAGAAAGACATCATGGACCTAGTGATGTAATACACAACCCTTCCCAGCCACTCAAGATTCTCTCAAAAGAATTCTTGTTTCATTGTCACAGAGATTAAACGCACAATCTATTGACATCTCACTCCGAGATTGTTGATATAGAAAAGGTGGCAGTCTGCTCCAGCCTCCTATCACTAAAACCAAAAAGCACTAATCGAGTCTAGAGCCAAATGAGATCAATTCATAAATCTCACATAGGACACAAAAGTACATTTGTATTAAACTTCAAAGATACAAAAAGTACAAGAGTCGCTTATATGTCTATGTGATATTGCATGTCTTAGTGTGTAACACCCCCAAAAATCATATACAACGCAGCGGAATACCACATGGGGTGCTACTTCATAATACACAGCGCTAGATACAAGAGAAAAAACACCTCATAGGGTCGTTTGAAACAATAACATTGTTGAATAAATCAAATCAGAATTTAAAATAACATTTGTCCCAAAATTGCATCACCCATGAAAAACTTGAATGAAAGACTCCAATGCACATCAAATAATCCAAGCATCTAATTCACCCTGAGAAAAACATGCTTAAAAGTGTCCAACATTAAAGAAGGTGCGTTCAAGAGATTTAGTTTCAATAGAATGATAAGTATTCACAAATATATTTATCCCACTGTGTCGTCCACGTACCATGTAAAAGGTTTATAAAATATGCCACGACCCAGTTTTAATGACACCAAAAGTACCAATCGTATCCCAAAGTTTTGATGATACTAATGCATTGACAAATTTTAATGAACAAAATGTTCCACAGTAATGTATTTGTCGAGGGGCCCTATAAGACCCAACTTTAAATCACGACATGTAATATAAACGTTGCCGTTGCCCAGTGATTAGCTAGTCCCTGAACGGGTAGTCAATCCCGATAGATCTATTTAATCACCCGAATAGGGATCCACACCCGAATAGATCTATTTCATAACATTCGCGCTCACCCTCCAAGTGATTTACAGTTCATGACGCTATGACGTAGACTTGTATGTACCCTAATTTGGGCAGTGATACAAATAATGTATTCCCATCATGGGTATTCCCTCCAAGAATACCCGGGCTGTAATGATTGTTGGCCCCGCAGGCGCCAATCAAATCGTAATCCGAAAATCATTTCAAATGTAAAGTATGTATTTATGACAAAAAATGAAGTCAAATAATGTATGCCATAGCGAGCTATGCAAATAAGTATGTAAATCAATTTGTAATCAATCATGTAAATGCATTTGTAAACAAGCATGTTCTCACCCCAAAAATATATGTAAAACCAGTAAAAACAGGGGAGCTATAAACTCACAAAATCCCTTAAAACAATCACATTGTTATAAGATAACCGAGTAAGTATAAGAATTTGTAGACAAGCATGTATCCCCCTCGCTGGTTTATAAAGCATTCAAAAGATTGAAAAGCGAGGCTATAAAACTCACCTTGATCAAAATCCCTTAAAACAATCACATTGTTATAAGATAACCGAGTAAGTATAAGAATTTGTAGACAAGCATGTATCCCCCTCGCGGGTTATAAAACATTCAAAAGATTGAAAAGCGAGGCTATGAACTCACATTGATTAAAGACCACGATCAATTAATCCAATTAAATCACAACTGAATCTGCAACGATCTCGACCACGACCTATAATTATGTCGTTCGATTATAACACGTAATAAATACGACCAACGATGCGTACATCGTTACCACGAAATCATACATATTTTTATATGTATACATACATATATACATGTGATGAGAAATCCACTTGCGCGTTTTTAAACCTTAACCCTTAGTATATTTTATGTATATATACTATTTTTCGTCCAATCCTAACTTATCTCAATATTTAAAGAAAGTTACTATTTTTAGATTCTTCGTTTTTTAGAATTAAACAATGATCTTAAATATAATTAATTGAAATAATATATTAACCGACCCTTGATTTTTGACCCGCTATATCTTAATTTTAAAACAGGCAATCCTCGCGGCAAAGTAAAATGTCATTACGAACAACTTTCGTGTTTCGCCGGAAGGCTGAAACGGACTCGAAAGTGATCAAATCATTTAATTAATAAATCTGCCATTTTTAATATTTATTAAAAATAACCTATTTTTCTACTAAAGTGTATATTCCGATTTCGATCCAGTTTCTTCGTTATTGAGAGTTAGAAGTCCCGTTTTATATATCAAAACGTCCGTCAATATATAATTTGTTATATTTTATAAACTAAAGTCCACTTTTCAAAGTCTCGAATCCCGAATCCTACGTTCTATTTTCTGCTCTTAATTACTCGTTATAAAACGCGTCAAAGTCCGTTTTTAGTTCAACTCTCGTCTATAATACATCTATTATCGCTTATAGCTTTACATCAATCTCGTTTTAATATTAATATCATATTTTAAGTAGACCGCGCAAGTTCTAATATTTTCCGTCACATATTATTCGTTAATCAATTAAATGAAACAATTTATATATTTTTGTGTTAACCAAACTCACCTTATTTCGGTGTCATCCCACAAACCCGACGCTCCCCGGCTGTTTTCGACAGCCGAACCAAACGAACGCACCCTACTTGGTGTTATAAACACCAAACGCACCTTAATCTATTTCAAACCAAACACACCCTTTTTGTGGTTTTGGTTTCAAACCCAACGCACCCTTGGTGCGGGTTGACCACCAAACGCAGCCCTTGGCTGCTAATTTGACACAACCAAACGAAACAAACACCCTTGGCTGTTATCACAAACCCAACGCCCCCTTGTGGCTATTTATAACCCGGAACAAACACTCCCTTGCTGCTATAACCTAAACCAAACGCATTCTTGGTTATGTTAATACAAACCAAACGCACTCTCTGGCGGTGAACCCATACACCAACGCACCCCTTGGGTTCGAGACCCAAACCCGACGTCCCTTCCTCCGGCTGTCCCGAAACTAAAACGCACTCTCTGTGTGGGTTTTTATAACATCAAACGCACCCTATTAGGTGCTTAATACCACAAAACCAAACGCCCCTTGGGCTGTTGACTGTTAAACACACAACCACGCACCCTGGTTGGTTTTTCTGTCGAGTCAAACGCACCCTAATCGGTGCCGAAACAAACCAAACGCAGCTCTTGCTGCTGACCCGCGAACCATACGCACCCTCGAGGTGTTAGACCCAACCAACCGCACCCACTTGGTCTGACCCGCAACCCCACGCACCCCGTGGGTTTGACCCGACCACCATACGCACCCTGGTGCGAACCCAGAACCAACATACCCTCGTGGTGGCTGTGGTGATGTGGTGACGATGGTGATGTGGGTGGCGCGTGGAGGAGAGTGTTATAGGGGATCGAGTAGATCCGCTAATGAGGAGCATATTTGGTGTTGGTCGGAAAAGTCACCGTAAAAGTTTTCCGATGACCGGCGAGCGGCAGCGGCGGCGGCTCAGGGGTGGCCGGATATTTTGGGAGAGAGAGATATATAAGTGTGTGTATATTAGAGGTGACCGGAGGTGGTGGCGGCGGCGGCAGGAGCTCGCCGGAAAAATGGAGGGGGAGAGAGAAGTATATGAGAGTGTGTGTTATAAATTTTGAGAATGAAATAAAATAAAATATATAAAGTTTTATTTATAATAAAACTTTTAAACTTAAGTGGCAAGTGACTAATAGTTGGAGGGTTAATTGTGTAACTTTATAATGAAATTTTTGGTAACTTTCGGTTCGGGACTCGTTTGAGCGACTTAACGGATGAATACGCAACAAAACTTGGCCATTGATTTCCATAAATATTTTTCTGATAAAAATGAGTTTTCACTCAACTATTTTCCAGTAAACGGTTTTATAAAATTTATTTAAAACGTTTATTATTTATTTGTATATTTTCGATAAGCTTTGTCCGTAAAATGATCTTTTACTCGAATATTTGCGTCTTCAACAAACGTCACTGAATAAAATGTTAAATAATTTATTAATATTCTTATTTATAAACGGATAATTAAATATAATTTAATTATTTTTGTGCCGGTACTCGTTCTTGATTCTAAAATTTTGCGAGGGCATTTCAGTCACCTTCTGACTGTTTTCAGGTCTCAGTCAAAACTAAAAAGTTGTCAGGAATATCATTTCACATCAAATTGCTTTAGAGTCCGAGTCGTGAAAACGTGATTTAGATGATCGTTCTTATAAGTCAAGCCAGATCCTAAAAGTCAAAGATTGAAATCGTCATTCAAAATTTCGAAAAATTCTCAGTTGTTACAGTACCTACCCATTAATAGAATCTCGTCCCGAGATTAAATCTGTGTTATCCGCTTAGTGTGACTAGGAACAAGACTTAAGATTTACTAAGCCATTTGAACATGACGCTGATAACTTTATTCAGCAAAATTTGGTGTTTCTACACTTCTCAATCTACCAAAAATTTTGGCTAGGTTTGTCCAGGATATTCAATCCATCAAAAATGAGTATCTCAAAATATGTTATTGCAGATCTTATGACTAGTATAACCGCGGTATAGGAAAAGTCTCATTATAGTGAAAATCTCAAGAAGAAAGTGTAGTCGCATGAGTATGTTTGTAAAAGTTTCTAAATGTCCGGGGACAGAGTCTCGTTTCTACTATCTGTAATGTTCTGATGATTACAACACGTGGCTTATGTATAGGTATGTTACTCAACTTACTTGGGCATTCTAGGATGTATCGCGACCTAAGTCTTTCTACTAGTGGCCCGAAATGAATAGTCCAACTATCTGTTTCGTCGATAGGTGTTTATCTCGTTTAAGGGGAGTTGCATTGAACCTATTGATTAATGTTGTATCAGTCGGGACACTCAGGACCCAACAACAGCGACCATAACGTCAATACTATAACAAATGGTGATGGGATATTGTACTCAGTCTGTTAGCTCCACAGACAGTTCGTGATTGCAAGGACTTGCAATGGCAAAAGTAATAACTTAAGAATGAGATAAGGTAGCTCAAGTGAGGCCTTAAGATTTTGCTGAGTAGTAGACCAACGATTGTGGTCTCTAAACCCTTTTAAAGGATTCTGATGTATTATCGATTTCATGGCTATTTCTAACAAACCAACGCACCCTAGCCGATTATGACCAAGAACAAATGCGCCATTTTGGTTGTTTAATACAACCAAACGCAACCCTACTTAGTGCTTCCCTGAAACCCCCGCACCCCGATGTGCTATCAATAAACCACGCACACCCTCTTGGTGCTCTGCCAAACCCGACGCACCCTCGGTGGTCGATAAAACTAACGCACCCTAGTGCTGCCATTAAACCCAACACACCCTTTTGGTGACTGAGGTGATGACGTGGAGGAGATGGTGCGGCAGCAGTGGTGTGGAGATGGTGATGGTGGTGTGGAGTCGCGAGTGAGGGAGAGTGATGGTGGGGATCAGACAGATCGGGTGATGGGGAGGATTTTTGGTGTTGGCCGGAAAAGCTCGCCGGAAAACTTTTCCGACGGCTGTGGCGGTGGTCGCCGGCGGGTGGGGAGAGAGAGAGTGATGAAGGTGATGAGTGTATGTGTGTGTGTATAAGAGAGGAAATGAAAAAGATATATATATAAATTATATATATATTAAAACTTTATATCAAAAGTGGCAAGTTAACATAGTTTAGGGTCTAAAGTGTAACTTCTTTATTATAGTTTTGGTAAAAACGGTTCGGGACTCATTTGAGCGGCTTAACGAATGATTCAACGCACGAAACTTGCGCCATTGTTTTTCAAATCATTTTTCCGATAAAAATGAGTATTCGCTTGATAATATTTCATAAATATTTTATAACATTTAATAAAATATCTGTTATTCATTTTGCGAACCGGTTTTGCCTCGTCCGAAATAGAATGGATTTAAGCTCGAGTATTCACGTTATCAACAACGCTTTTAATTAAAATGATGACTAATTTATTTAATATTTTTATTAAATAAATACTGATAACTAAAAACAAATTTAATTATTTTTGTGTTGCCGCGTTGTATATTGTTCGAAAAAATGTTTGCGGTGTTGTTTTAGCCCTTTTCGGTCGTTTCATAGTGGGCAAAACTAAAAACGTTGTAGACTGTCGTTTCACATTCGAATTGCTTTTTGACGTCCGAGTCTTGTGAAAAGTGATTTAGATGATTGTTCTTATAAGTTCAAGCAGATCTAAAAGTCAAAGATTGAAATCGTCATTCAAAACATTCGAAAATTCTCGGATGTTACAGTACCTACCCCTTAAAGAAATCTCGTCCCGAGATTAAATTCGGTTATCCTATAGTGAGAATAGGAACAAGACTTAAGATTTACTAAGCCATTTGAAACATGAGCTGATAACTTTATATCCCCCCTCTCCCCCCCCCCCCTCCCCCTTATGTTTCGGAATTTCTTATTATCCACCTAATGGTAAGTTGACAGGATATTCCCATCCATTAGAATAGGTATCTTTAGAGAAACATCATTTCAAGGTTTATTGTTGGTATAAGTGCTTTATGAAGCAAACCTCTTAGTAGAGAACATATCAAAATGTGAAGATAAGTGTAGTCGGTGGTTATGTTATATAAAGTCTAAATGTCTTATGATGTATAGTGTTGTTATAGTAATCCCGTTCCTACTGCCATCCTCTCTTATGTTTGATGTTTTATTAATACTTGGCAGTACGAATAGGGTATATGACTTTAAAATTGGTGTACTATTGGTCTGCAATGATAATTCAAATGCATGTATAGCGACTATGCTTATCTTGTTCAAGGTAGGTTTTCATTCACCTAGTGATTAAAGTTTGTACAATCTGGGACACTCATGACACAATCAAACAGAACCATACGACGATAACTATACAAAACGGTGATGGGATGCAGAGAATGGGTACATTTCGACTGAAAGAAACAATATTCCCAGAATAAAGTTTAACAAATGGGAGGAGCTCGCGTAAGAGCTTATGCGATAGACGGCGGATTATGGTACTCAATCGCTAGTTTGAGGACGAATCTACTCCATTCACTCAAGTATGTAACAAGTCTGTTAGTTCCACGAACAGTTTACAATCGCAAGGATTTTCAATCGCAAAAGTAATAGCTTAAGAATGTGATAATGTAGCTCCAAGGGAGGCCTTAAGATTCTGCCGAGTAGTAAGACACGATTGTGTCTTAGTCTTTTAACGGATTCTGTATGATTATCGATTTCAGGTCATTCTCGTCGTCATATCGGATACCATTAAGCCCACTCGTTATAATTTCTTATTTTACATAAAGAAGCGTCCAAATTTATGTAAGTAAGAAATGATAAACTTATTGTTCGGTGATTTAAAATTTATTTTATTTAATGGAAGAGGCGTACCAATCCTTTCAATAAATAAATATTATAAATCATCCTACTTAAAAATTTCGGTGAGATACGCGTACTCTCGTAACTTCCAAGGTGGTTGACATACGATGCATTGTGCTTCTAATGAGTTTTGGGAGAGTGATTTAAAACTGTTCTTCTGGAAGTTTGGAGTAAAAACTGCAGGCTGAGTTCCCAAGAGTTCAAGATATTAATGAGTACTTTGTTAGAGTAAAATAAGGTAAAGTCTTAGGAACGAGTGAACAAAGCGATTACCATATCAATCTCCTATTACAAGTCCGCCTATACAAGACTTGTAACATTTAGATTCATACATAATCCCGTGTAAACAGAATTATAACGGCCTCCCGCGTAATACGATATTATATAAAAGTTATGAAGAAAAATAAATATTATTCTTAGAGGACCATTGTTTTAAACTTACAATGTCTAGGAACGAAATGGTCATTGTAGCAACTCATCCAATTGTCTAAGAAGTAAAATGAGACCATTGTATAACTCACAATGTCTGAGGTATAATTGAGACCATTGTTTAACTCATAATGTCTTAAAAATATTCTGGTATTTATATAATAACTCTTATATAAATAAGCGTAACGGATATAGACAGTTGTAAAGCCATATCTATTACATATATGTATGGTCACGTAAGCACTTAATGCAACGTAATGAAGCAATAAGCAAGTAGGTGTTTGGCACTTGAAAATGTTTGATGTGTTGCTAATATTGGGAAAACGGTTATAGTCTAGTAACCAAAGCAAACCTAGTTCTCTATAACCAGTGCTCTGATACCAATCTGTAACACCCCCAAATATATGACAACGCAGCGGAATACCACTTGGGGTGCTACTTCATAATACACAGCAATAGATTAAACGAGAAGTACCTTTCTAAATGTGTTCGTTTGAAAAAAATAACATTGTTAATTTAATCCAAATTCTGAATTTAATATAACAATTTGTCCCAATAATTGCATACATGAAAAACTTGAATGTAAGGACTCCAATGCACATCAAATATCCAAGGCATTAATTCACCAATGAGAACACATGCTTAAAAGTGTCAACATTAATTGTTGGTGATGTTCATAGATTAGTTTAAATATGAATGTTAGTTTCAACAAATATATTTTATCCACTGTGTCATCACCAGTACATGTAAAGGGTTTATAAAATATGCACGACCCATTTTATGTCACCAAAAGTACCAATATTATCCCAAAGATTTTATAAAGAATGCATGGTTAATTTAATGAACAAAATGTTCCAATGTATGTATTTGTCGGGGGGAGGGGGGGCTATAGTCCCAACGTTATAATCCGACATGTTATAACGTTCGTTCCCAGTGATAGCTAATCACCCGAACGGGGGTTGTCAATCCCGAATAGATCTATTTTATATCATTCACGTGGACATCACGCTATAATGTTCGTTACCGGCGATAGCTAATCACCCGAACAGGGATCCACACCCGAATAGATCTATTTCATAACATTCGCGCTCACCCTCCAAGTGATTTACAGTTCATGACGCTGTGACGTAGACTTGTATGTACCCTAATTTGGGCAGTGATACAAATAGTATATACTCCCGTTACCGGTGTCCCCTCCAAGAACACCCGGGCAGTAATGTAAAAATATGTACTCCCGTTACCGGTGTCCCCTCCAAGAACACCCGGGCAGTAATTTTATTGTTATCAGTTCAATCAGCCTAAGCTAATCCGAAATCATTTCAAAGTAACGATGCATTTGTGACAAAAATCGAAGTCAAATAATGTACCTTCATAGCGAGCACTTCGCGCAAATAAGTATGTAAACCAATTTGTAATCAACCATGTAAATGCATTTGTAAACAAGCATGTTCTCACCCCAAAAATATATGTTAAACCAGTAAAACATGGGGCTATAAACTCACAAAATCCCTTAAAACAATCACATTGTTATAAGATAACCGAGTAAGTATAAGAATTTGTAGACAAGCATGTATCCCCCTCGCGGGTTATAAAACATTCAAAAGAGTGAAAAGCGAGGCTATGAACCCACCTTGATTAAAGACCACGATCAATTAATCCAATTAAATCACAACTGAAACTGCAACGATCTCGACCACGACCTATAATTATGTCGTTCGATTATAACACGTAATAAATACGACCAACGATGCTCGTTACCACGAAATCATACATATTTTTATATGTATACATACATATATACATGTGATGAGAAATCCACTTGCGCGTCTTTAAACCTTAACCCTTAGTATATTATATGAATATATACTATTTTCCGTCCAATCATAACTTATGTCGAATATTTACCAAAAGTTACTATTTTTAGACTCTTCGTTTTTAGAACCAAACAATGATCTTAAAACTATTAATTAAAATAATATATTAACCGACTTTATTTTATCATTCAAAATCGTACTCATAATGTATTAATATTAATTAAAATATCCGTTGACTTTTACGTTGACCTTTAGTTTTGACCCGCTATATCTCAAGTTTTAAAACTGATAAGCCTCGCGGCAAAGTAAAACGTCATTACGAACAACTTTCGTGTTTCGCCGGAAGGCTGAAACGGACTCGAAAGTGCTCAAATCGTTTAATTAATAATCTGCCAGATTTAATATATATTAAAATTAACTTATTTTCTACTAAAGTATATATTTCGATTACACTCCAGTTTCTTCGTTATTTGGATTTAAAAGTCCCGTTTTATATCAAAACGTCCGTACCCGTTAGCACTCGCTTTTAGACTTAAAGAACCTCGCGGGGAAGTAAAAACAACCTTCTCGAACAACTTTTTCATGTTCGACCGAAGGCCGAAAACAGACTCGAAAGTGCCCTAATCGAAGCTTTTAAAATCCGGACAGCAAGCGCCCTATTACTAGTGCCGAGTTTTTATATTAAGGATATATATCTCGTTTTTGCCATAACTTTCTCGTTATTAGGAGTTACAAGACGATCCCTATATGGAAACGATCGTCTAAGCAAGCTCTACCATATTTCAAAGCCTAAAATCAAGATTTACCAATTTCTCGATCCTCGTTTGGCGTGCCAAACTTTCTGCTCACAGTCCGCTAGTTACAAATCACGCCCTCCCCGAGGGGGGGGGGGGGGGGGGGGGGGGGGGGGGGCGCCAAAATCCGTTTTTGACCCAAAATCTCATCAAAACTACATCTAATGTGCCTTATAATTTCATACTAATCCTACTTCACTATCAACAACATATTACACTAAACGCCGCAAGTTTCAATGGATTTTCATCACATATAACCAAATCGATAATATAATCGAAAATCAATAAAACCAATATGAAGGAAACCTTACAATGCTATTTAAGCGATAACGGACTCGATAAATTTCTCGCCTTGCTCCTCTTGAGTATGTCGCGGCTCACCACCAACAACCGAACCAAATCAAAACTCGAACCAACCCAATATAAAAACAAATCAAACAAACCACCTCCCCTCCTAGTGGCCTCTTGCTTGGTTCGAACCCACAACCAAGAGCAAAACCCAACTCGAAACTTTCTTTGTTTCAATAAAAATTAACTTCAAATAAAACCTTGTTGCAAATCCATTTTTATTACATGGATGACTAATTTAGGACCTCCTAAACAACATTTGATAGGTAGAAAAATCAAAACACCAAGAGTGGTGGTGTTGTGTATTCGGCAGAAACCACAAGAATAATGAAAGAAGAGAAAAATGATAACTTGTATATTTATATAATAAATATCTTACAAATATCTTTTAGATATTTTGTAAAATATCTAGTTAATTTAACGCGAGCCTTAAACGCGAGCTTTGGCCAGGCTGAGAAACAAATACGCTGGTTCATAAAATGATATTTTATGATCATAAGAAAAATAGCGAGACACGTCATAAATTTTACGAAGCTCGAAACGATTAACGAACGCGCGGTCAAACGTCGACTCGCGGAACGTCAATAATAAAAATTATCGAATCTTATCCAAATTTTTCATAATAAAATACGAAAATATGTATTATCGACAAATAAAATTTTAAATGTCGACACTCGTTCACGGAAACTCGTAAAATAATATTTACGACATCGGGCACACGATCGTCGTACAATAACCTAAAACACGAGGTGTTATATCATGACATCTGATCCTTGTTCTATCAAAAGGTGTACATATGATCAAGCATCACATGCTTAAGTCAAATGGTGATACTTGTGCATAAAGGGACTTGCTCATAAGTCACTTTTTTATGTTTACATGATCACATGCATGGGGAATCCAAAAGATGCTTTATGAATTAATTTCAAGACTCATGGTTGCATTTGGTTGAACTTAGGCGTCCAACATGACAAGCAAGGGAGGTGAACAAAATTTTTAGCATTATAATGCTTGACGGATGATAACTCGAGTTTACACAAAAAAATTGCGAGTTTTCGGGGTTCCGTTTGGTCAAAAACGCGAAAAACGCAATTTAAAAGATAAAACCCTAAAATTAATATCGGAAGTTATTAAAAATCACGAAACACTTAGAAAAGTTAAAATATCTCATATAAGGCCTAAATTTATTAATAACCTATGTCGGGACGCGCCCGATGACGTTTTTCAGATTTACGCGGTTTAACTTCCCAATAAACTGTCAGATTCAAACGTAACATGAAAAAGTCAAAGATAATAATCGGAAAGGTTTAAAATGTTGACCTGAAACTTATGGGGTGTGACATCCTTTCCCCGTTAAAAGATCTTAGTCCTCAAAGCTCAAGACGTAGCTTGAGACGCGAATTCAGGGTTAGCGAAAAAATGAGGGTACTTTTTTTGCATTTGGTCTTCGCGCTCCCAAGTATACTCGGGACCTCTTCTTGAATTCCAACGGACCTTCACGGTTGGCTGTGATGAGGCGAAGAGAAGGATCGAGAAGATGGGATTAGCTCTAGTTTCGGGTATAAATACCCCTCATTCCAGCATTTAGATAGGAATTTTTTAGTGTTTTTAATTTTTTTCAGTTTTATTTTTTAGTTTAATCTTTTCGATTCAAGTTGTTAATTAGTCTTTATGTAATTTCAATTTTCCTGTTATTGTAAGAACTTATTTCAGTATTAATAAAAGTGATTATTTCATAATAAATTGTGCCATTTAAATTCTGTCGAAATTTTGTTGTTTATATTTGTTATTGAGTTTATTTGATCAAGGCTTGTTACCAAAATGGAATTGGATGGCTGCTATGGTAACAAGGGGTGTTTTTAGATGCTGTTGGACAGCTTATAGGTTAGTTTAGGATTGTGGTTTGATTTAAGGGCTTATGTGAATAAGCCATAAGCCCACACAGCTTATTGTTCTTTCTTATTCCTGCTGAATTCAAGGTACACCTTATTTAAGTTTACATTTGTTCTGTTACTTTCTTTTAATAAGCTGTGTTTAGTTGAGTAGTTAAATAAGTGTTTGGATTTGCTTATTTGAATAAAGCTTATTTTTATTAAGTAGATTAAAATTCTGTCAAGCACTTTAGCTTTGCTTTGTTCATGTAGTTTAAGAGGTAGATTATGGAGTAGATAGAGTTGATAAGCTGATAAGCTTATTAGCTTATTTTTAATAAGTAAAAGTTGAGTATTAAATTAGTTTTAGCTTTTCAATTCTGTTGAATAAGCTGTTTAAGTTTAAGAATGGATGTTGTTTGATAGAAGTTAGGGAGTGCAGGGGCCTGTCTTGCTTATTTTTTTTTTAAGTTTTTGTTAGTTTAAAATTGCACTGTTAGTCCTTGTTAATTGTTCCGTTAGTCCTTAGTTTATTACATCGTTTGTCCTATCGTTAGTCTAAAAGTTAGTCAAGTTAGTCTTAGGTTAGGGGACTGTTTCTGCCAATAGAGTAAATTTTGTGTTTTGTTTATAAATCTACATTTACCCCGCCTTCCCTTAAACTTTCGAAAATATCACTTTCGGCCCATGTGTTTGGGGTGTTTTTAGTTTGAGTTTTATAAAAGAGTTTTTATTAATTAAATAATTAGGTTTTCAAATTTAATTAGTTAAATTAGTTTTTATTTAATTGTTTAAATTTGGGGCTTTTTATAAAAACGAGTTTCTGCACTTTTTCTGCTTATAAAAAGTATTTTTATAGAATTTTTAGTTTAAGTTTTATATTTTTAAAAATTAATTTTCATTAAATAGTTTTAAATTCATAAAAAAATCCAAAAAGCCTTTAAAAAATATTTTTCTTTTACCTAAAATTTTCTTTAGCATTAATTTAGGTTTAGAAATCTAGTTTACAGTTTTAAGTTTTAAATTGCATTTGTTTTCTTAAATGTCGCATTTTATTTACTTTCGTAATTAGTTTAATTTGTTAATTAGTTGTTTAATTGTGCCTTTAATTTTAGTAGTATAATTAAATCAAAAATATCTCTTCTCTTATTCAAATCAGGATCTAAACTTAAACGAGGTTTCCATTGCACGAGTCGTTGGGGAAACGACCCGGGTGATCATACTTGCCCGGTTTAATATACGTATTCTATATATATATCTTTGTGAGTGGAATTGTCCAAGGGATACTTGGGGATTTCCTTAATTTCTCTATAAGTATATTATTTTTTTTATACGTGTGTATATAACTGCACATCAACTTCCCTCGGAGGCAATGCCAAAATCGGTTGCACTAACACAACTTTGTTTCAATGTCTGAAAGGCAATTTCCTCCTTTTCACCCCAATGAACCTACACAATTCTGAGTCAGCTCGTCAAGCTTGCAATCTTGGAAATCCTTCCAATAAATATTGTAGTAACCGGGCAAGACCTAAGAAATTGCGAATTTCGATTTGGAGTTTTAGGTGATTCCCATCCTTGAATTGACTCAACTTCGCAGGATCAACGTAATGCCTTCGCTATCAATCAACGTGTCCAGAAAATTGTACTTCGATAGCCAAGAATTCACACTTTGAAAACTTTGCGTACAATTCTTCCTCTTGAGCAACACCAAGATTAGTCTAAAGATGTACATCATGTTCGTTCTTTAGTCTTAGAGTAAATTAAGATGGCATATATGATGAACACGATCACTCCAGAACTTATCTAAGGATGTCTGCATACCCTCTGTTTCATCAACATTCCCTTGACACGTTGCACCTAGATAGAACAAAACTGTCGGCGCGTAAGTCAACCCGAATGCATCACTTGGAACTCGTAATGCACCATCAGCAGTATCTAAACGCCGTCTTTTGGGATATCACTTCATTTCGAAACTCTAGAGTTGGTGGTAACCAGACCCTCTCAAGCTCGATCTTGAAGTACACCACCTTGACCCTTGTAATTTGATCAAACAGTCTTTGTATTTCTCGAAGTTGGGTATCGAATTTTCACAATAGCGCATGTTACGTTTATCAACGGTATGTTCGATACCACATTTCGAAAGCGAGCCGACTTTCTTTTGCGACAAACAAACCCGGAGGAGCTGGAGCGATAATCCCCCAGGTGAGGAAACTTGGCCTTACTCAAAATCCCGTAGTCTGAGATGAGCGCTGCGTAGTACATTCTTTAGTTGCGATAGAACAGCTTCTTCCATCTCCGACGGTGCTAACCTATACGGGGCTCGAGCTACAGGTGCACGACCTGGTAAGAACTAAGTCAATTTGGTAATTCGACTTAATTCGTGAGAGTGTCAGTGCCATGTAAGTCTTCTGGAAAAACTTCTGGAAAGTCCCGTACAGTCGGCACGTCTTCAAGTCGCTTCTCCTCCGACTTGTCCCTTTGATTTTCGCTTTAACCGAGTAACTGTGCCAGCAAAATAGTTGACCAACCTTTCTTAAAAAAATACTTCTGTCTGCCTTTTACACATGAAACTATAATGCTCAACTTTGATTTCTTCTCCTTGTTACCTTTGTCTCCTTGAACGATCAGAATTCATTTCTTCCATAAGGAATACTCACTCATCTTCCGCGTCACAGACAATCACTGCATCTGGCATTTCTTTGCTAACCAATCCATGCCGATGATAACGTCGAAACTACCCAACTCTATAGCAATCCAGGACAATATTGAAATGGATGTCGCGTGAGACACCGTCTAATGAACACAACCCCAAGCACAGTGTTCTGGTTTCTAATCAGTCCTTTCCGTCATCTACTGGTACGATAGTTGTCACACTAACATCTAAGGCAAAGGTGTATGTCTAGCAATGCAACTAGAAGTATTTGATATCTGAAACTTCTTATCGCGCCAGATATTCTAAATATACCATATAAGCATGATGACTTCGTTTGATGCTGAAGGAACTGTACGCCGTTGAACACTGCGTTGAGACCTCGTTATACGCACCTCCTCCTAGTTTTCTGCATATGCTGCTGCCTCTTCTGCAATCGCGTGAAGAACAACCACTTGAGCTATTGTTTCCACGTTTTTGGTTCTTGAACTGGGGCATTTCTTTCGGTAATGCCCTTATGCTCCAACTCAAAGCAAGTCACAACCCTCTGATTCACTATTTTGGGCCTCTCTAGCGTGGGGGTAGTGAGGTATAGAGTAAACCTGTAAATTTCTAGTCACTAATGTTCAAATCCTTTGTTTTGCTACTTCCCACAATCTATGGTGCAAGAGCCTACATGATGAATGCCTTACACTTGTTGCAGACACTTATCCAAGGTACCTTCATATTTTCCTCTCCTCATTGTTACCAGCTACATAGGCTCTAGCAACATTCTGTCCCCTCATATTCTACAGCCTCTTTGTGGGGTGGTTGTTGCCCATGTTGTTTTCCTATAGTTGTTGTCCAATCTTCTCTCAAATTCTCTGCATTTCTCACGAGCATAACCGCTGTAACTTTTAGGTCCATTTGAAGTTGTTGGCAATCTCGAACAACAACTTGTATCTTGAAGGGTTCTGCAGCAATCACATTTCCTTGGATATTACGGGAAGACCTCCAATGAATTTCCTCCACCCGATCTTCCTCCTCGGGGAACCATTTTTGGTGCACATCATGGTGAGTTCCTGGAACCACCTGAGTGTAACTCAGCGATGTCATTGTTTTTCACCAAACAGAAAGACAGATCTCACAACTCGGTTTTCCATCTTTCTGATCTCATTTCCTCGGGCCAACTACACATCAGTCATCAATTTCATCCAGCTCTCTCCATGACAAAGCGATGCGGCATCATCTCCGATGGTTCTCTTGTGTTATTCTCCACTGGTTAGTGCACTGTCGAGTAGGCTACAGTTGCATACTTCACTTGATACGTTTCTCCGGCAAAAACCAGTTGCTGATAGTGAAACAACATACTCTATCTTCTCACTATCCACCTTATCAGAACCAACCCACATCCTTCGATTCCTTAAAAAACTTGTTGGTTGACACTTCAATTGAAGCCCTGGTAAGTACATTCACGATTGCCAACCAACCTACATCGCCTTTCATTCACCAAAATAAACAGATCACATTGAGTCATCTCATTCTTTCTGTCACCCGTTGGTCCACCTCCATTGTTTCCATTTCCAATTCCATTTTCCCATTGTCATCTGCCCATTTCCCTGAGATTCCATTCCAAACGTTTCCCATAGAACCAAGTCCTATTGTCAATTCCCATTCCCGTTTATCCAATAACATTTCTCCATTGTATTAACCATTCCCATCGTTTCAAGATTTTTGTTAATACTTGATGAGCTTTCTAGAGCGCGTTCACACTTTGATTCTAATCACTTCTTCAATTAGCGGCGTGGGTCAACCCAGAACGAGTGTTTGTCCTTTAGTTCTACAACACAAGACACAACCCATAGTGTGATTTTTTTTGAAGCACAAATATACAAACATCAGATAATGATAATTTAATACATCGCTATGACGGAAAAATTATTGTAACACCATTCGTCACCATGAAGAATAAATAACATTATAGATTAAATAGCGCGAGAGAATCAAAACCAAGTATCTCTTTTTTTTACTTTCTCTTTCAGAAATAAAAGCATAATTCCGATTACAACCAATATCCAAAATAGTCTTCATGATCCACCATTATTTACTAGCTAATACCTAGACCGTAACCATAACTGCCTAATGTCCTACATGAACAAGGGTCATCTAGACTATGGAACGTAACAAACCCAAAACACCTCCAAGATACGACTCCCAACCTCCTAAGTCTCCCTCCAGAGCATCCTCACGCATCCTCTACGAATCTAACGAAACCCTCCTGTGTAAAGGGACAATATGAAGAACGAAGGCTTCTCAGCTATTCAACGATACAAGGTCTATGGCGATCCTCTCCAATATCTCAACATAGCACGAACCTTTGATTCTAGTCTCCTACCCATCAAGCTATAGATCATTCTCAGCCATCCAAGCTCTGTCACCGACTAGCATAACTGATCAGTTTAACCTCCAACCGTCTCCTGAGCAGTCCTCAACCCGACAATTCCAATCACACGAACCTCAGACATGTGATGGTAAGAGTCACGCACACGCATCACCCAAGTCAACCCGTATCCTTGACTGCCCTAAACAATCCATCCCTAGTGCCATCATTGAGCGTAGAGAAACCTCCCAGCTGGCTCACAATCTCCTCCCAATCATATCTCTGGCTGGCTCTACAATCTCCTCCTCAACTATCGGTGCTGACATCGGGTCGATACCTACCTCAACCGTGTTTCTAGCACTGGTATCAGCCTCATACTCCTCGGTGTCATCCTTGACATCCCTAGGGTCAATCTTAACATGATCTCTAACGTCATCCCCATCACCAATACCCAGCTTCATATCAACCTCAGTCTCTATAGGATCAATCTTGGTATCCTCCTCTATGCTAGCCTCAGACGAATATAAATCTCTGAACCTCTTACGAGGTGGTAAGAGATCAGCACGGGTGGGAGCTAATGATCCTATAACTGGCATAGATGATGGTACAGAATCAACTAGGGATCTACATCTCTTGCGAGATGGTCTAGCAGAATGTGAAGATGAATGTGTCTCTCTGATGAATCTCCTGATGATGACTCTGATGTAGTCGGTGGATACAAAGTAGATAATGGAGCAGCACACCAACGATGAAATGCCTCACTACGTCGTGGTGCTCTCCTCGGAGGGTAACAAAATCTGGGTGATACATCTCTAGTCGAAGGTCCATAATGAGATCTGATGCATCCAAACCCGAAGAATGAACTGGCGAAGAATCCGAAGATGAACTAGAAGAAGATGAGTGATGGTCTGAAGAACGAGGTGATGCATGCCTCGATGCTAATCTGCGAGCTGGTAAAGGTCCAACTCTCTTCCTCGCAGTCAACAACTTACGCGGCCCATTAAGATGGGTGCGGTAAGGTCGACCAAAAGGAATAGCCTCCCCGGGTCGGATAAGAATCGCTGACCGTCGACGAATCCCGGGCGGGGCAGTAACAGGAGCAATAGGAAACTCAGATGATGATGATGGACGTGCTGTTACCCTGCTCCTCCAACGAGCAACGGTAGCAACATAAGGGTCCTGCGATGGTGGTCCATCAGAAGAATCAGGAGCCTCAGAAGAATCGGTGCATAAGAATGGTGAAATAGCTGGTAGCGGGGAAATGTGCTCTGGTGAAGACATCTCATCTGGTGAATCAGAATCGGAACCCGAATAGGGAACCAAGCCACACAATCCAGTGGGTGAAGCGACAAGAGTCGTCTCAACCACAGGAGCGGCAGATGAAATAACAGGAGCAATAGTAGAAGTCTCTGGAGCAACCACAGAAGTAGAAGGAATAACAGTAGGAATATCACCAAAAAGAATAACCCGAGAGGGCGGTGATCCCACACTCTCATCCGAAGAATCAGAAGAAATAGCAATAGCTGAAGCTGCCATGATCTGCACAAGCAAAAGTTTATATAAATCTCCTTTATATGAAACCATGCAAGGCATAAAGAAACGATGAAATGAATGGCAAGGTAAATATGGCAATATATAATAGTCTCAAGTATATATAGAAATCTTATATATATATATATATATATATATATATATATATATATATATATATATATATATATATATATAGCAAGGATAGACAACACGTAAGCACAGATAGAGGCACATAGGATCACATACTGGTTATAGACCAGACCTAGTATAACTACCTGGTTCTCTATAACCTTGGCTCTGATTACCAATCTGTCACACCCCCAGACGGGGCCTGGACGGAATACGTGTCCGAGGGCGTGACGTCATAACAATCCGAACACAAAGCAATAAAGAACGACCACTAATCATGGACGTTTGAAAAATAGTTGTACTCGTTGCATAAAGAAAATAAATTTAAGTTTTACAACCAGTCATAAGAGAGTTAAATGTAGCGGAAGCATAACAAAGTTTGATAATGACAACGAGTATATAAATAGATAAGTCTTGAAATTGGCGAAGTCACATAGCACATAGACTCCATTTAGCATCAAGAATCAAGCCAAGCTAAGCACCTGAGAAAACATGTTTAAAACGTCAACATAATGTTGGTTAATTCATAGGTTTAAATTAATACAAGAGTGGACCATAAGATTTTAAAACGCATGCGACTACTATAACAGATACAGTATCACATATAAGTATTTACTGTTACACTAAGCTCATGACACCGATGCTAATAAAGTAGGGCATATCATATCATGCCACATAGTATTCCTACCCTTAACTAGTGTCCCAAACCAAAGACCACCACAATGCACATCGACATGACATATATCCGTTTGTTCTTCGCTAAGTGGAACCAAAGCAGATAGGGATAATTAGTCCCAATAGATCTATTTACGCACTCGCGCTTACTTAACCAAACCAATTGGCCATAGGTGACTAGCGGTTCATGATAGTTCGGGCAATAGTGGTTTGTAAGAAAACTTAGGCAACACATAAACATGTAAAACTCACGTTAAGAACTTGTGTCCAATTTTGAAAGCAAACAATGTTTCTCACCCCAGAGTATAAAGCATTTGAAAGTAGATAAAACATGGGACTATGAACTCACCTTAAGCAAGTGGTGAATCGATAATCAACGAGGAAGAAATAAAGCCAAAAGGTCCTACAAGCGACCTAAATAAATGACGCGTCTTAGGTAAACGAAAGATAACCGAAACTTGTACGACACGCTTTCAAAAGAGAAGACATCCATATGTGTTTGTGTTTTAGTTTGTTTAATAAAGCATGACTAAATAAAATTACAAAGTTTTTCGATAAGTTTCAACGTTTATCCAAAAATTACTACTTTTAGAAAGTTTCTATGTCGGTTACCCTTAATCACTTCACTTCATTACTTGTTGCTCGAATTCAAGAAGAAAAGAGAAGGAAAATGGAAGAAGTTTAGAGAGAGAAACAAGAGAGAGAAAATGGTTAATTTACTTGCA